>JAAVUA010000317.1:0-60740 GCA_014898875.1 Fusarium miscanthi
CTATTATATTGATCGCGAGCATACGCGACGACGACCAGCGAGTACACCAAAGAAGCTCACCAAGATCACGGATGAGCTTCGGAGAGAGAGATTACCAAGAGAAGTTCCACCCAAGAACGCGCGCGATTCAAAACATCAACCCTATGATTCAGGATCTATAACCGACGATGGCATGAGACCTCGGAGTCGAAACGTTACCAGAAGATCACGACACAAAGTCAGAGAGAATCAGCGCAGCCAAAGCATCGATTCCACCGAAGTCAATGCAGGATCACCGCCAAAGATAAAAAACCCCGGAGCTTTTAGGTTTATTGTCGAGGATGTCATACAATGGCTGATTCGACCTGAGATCAATGCACTGACACGTGAAACAGCGCAACGTAGGCGCAGATTCACTAAAACACATACATGACCAGTTCATGTCCCATCGGCTCTTGCTGATGGTCTAGAGGGAGATGAAAAAGAGAAAGATACTAAAAACAGAGAGGAGACGGGGTCTTGATCATGTCGCTTACATATGATTAGCCAGAGAGATAGGGACAGTTTCAATGGAGAAGAAAAAAGGAGGAATAGGAGCTAGTATGGTGAAAATGACTATGCAGAGATTCATGAAGAAGGTTCTGATATCGGCAAGGAAGACATGGTTATACCCTGTAGAGAAGTTGGTGTATAGATATTTGTGGTATGATTTAACTATGTGTTTCAAAATTGTATATTAAGCAGCACCTCTCTAAGGCCTCTAGAGAGCTCCTGTTTAACCATATATGACAAACCCGTTTTTTATAGACTTTTAGGATAACAAGTAATAGCAAAGAGTTCTGCAGTGATAGCTATAGCCACTAGTTTCAACAAGGCATCACGCGGAGTCTTCCAAAGGCTCAGGCTTCTCGTCGCTGCCTAGCAGAACTGACTTTCATTGACCAAATTTATCCTATTGAATAGCGATGACCTTACGGTTCACAGGTATCCGTTCACCACAGATACCCGATATGAGGTCTAGTTGAAGGGCTATTGTAATGAAATCACTACGGCTGCGACACGAACCAACAGGGAGTATTGGAACGCTCCTCGAGCTAAACGACATGTCATCTTCGGCCTCGCAGCAGATTATGTCATTCGTCATCAAAACCCTATTGGTAAATAGGCCCGAAGAAGATCTTTAGGCTGTTTTCCATTTCTGGAATCTGGGGTATCGGCCGGAAGTGCGGACTTGAGACACACTCCGTCCGTAGGATTCTTGAAGTGGTGTGTTGTTGGTGATGTGACATTGTGGAGATGTTTAGCCGTTGAAGAAATGGATCGACGGGATTGAAATAAGCATTTATACTTGCGTATATCCGTATAACCGCCTCGCTTGGAAATATGTCAATGTCAGGGTATGCGTGAGTGGTCCTGTTTATTCCCCGACTGAGGGTAAAGTATCAAGACAATGACAGGCATTTGAGATTGACTAGTCATCTAGATAGTAGAATCACCTTTCACGCCTATCTTCGTGTCAAATTCTGAGACAATATCACTCAATGGTGAGCAAATACCACCTCACCCATCGCCTAACCCATAAGAAGCGCCCAATGTGAAGGTATCCGGGAAGCGGACACTTCAAAACCCCGTAGACCACTGGCTTGAAGCTCACGCCACGAATTCAGTCAAGACAACGCTATGGTTGGCCTGATGTCCTCACGTCAATTGATCACCTGCAACCCTTGAAAAGCGGGCTGTCGGCTGATTGGCCTTCAGCGGGTGATCCCTGTAAATCACCCCTGTAATGGCTCTCCTGATGGAGGGTCAGATCTGACCGAATAACTCAAAGGCCCCAGGTTTTTTACGTTTTCGCATTTCGGTTTCGCTATGCTAAACGAGAGCTGTCGCGTAACGAACAACTAGGTTTCGATGGTGGTTTTATAAGTATCTCATCGTCTTGGATAAAGAGGGATCGTTTAAAACAATTCTTTTGCATCCCAGTAACTGAGACACTGAAAGAAGTGAACTGGGTATCGTCATAAATGCAGGCAAGTCGTCCGTCAATGTCTGCCAAAAGGTCCATCCCCAAAGAAAGCCTCAACTCCCATGAATCCAAAGCCCCAAATGCAAGAGACCGGGTCTCAGAAATGTGAATCTTCATGCTGGGAAGACTTCAATGCCAAACAAAAAAACTGCCGGACCATCCATATTTTCTTCGAGAACTTATTCGCGAGAGAACGACTCCA
Source organism: Fusarium miscanthi (assembly GCA_014898875.1). Taxonomy (NCBI): domain Eukaryota; kingdom Fungi; phylum Ascomycota; class Sordariomycetes; order Hypocreales; family Nectriaceae; genus Fusarium; species Fusarium miscanthi. The sequence goes on from JAAVUA010000317.1 coordinate 2,208, forward strand.
GGTCTCCATCAGTCTGCTTCTGCAGGCGAAGGCCCTCTGCTTCTCTTCCTTTTCAAATCATCATCGTTGTGCAGGCTCTCTGGCGACTGCTCGCGTTGATTTGGAGGACTATGCTCTGGCGTTGGAAGTCTTATGCAAGTGCAGTGCCTGAGAAGTTCTTCACATCTCGCAAGCCTTTCCAGAAGATCTTGATTCGGGCGTCTGCGCTTCCTTGGCGGAGCTGGCGAACTTGGAGTGCAGACTGTTTTGAGCTATAAGCTGTCAGTATCTGAACAATTGGGCCTCTTCAGAGCGGTTTACCCTTATGCAATTTGAACACGGACTCTTCCGATCGCATTTCTTTTTCCTCTGTTGACAGAGCACACATGAAAGCACTCTCTTGCTCGTCTTCTTGGGCTCCGAATCCATCGAAGTGTTTGTAACTGTAGGACTCAAGTCCGTAGACTCGTCCTGATGAGAAGCAGGACTCGACATTCTCGTATAGGCTTTACGATAATTCTCTTTTTACAATATCTCAACTTGCCATCTCATGAGATGTCGATGTCGACTTTAAAAGCATATAGCCCAAACTCAAGCCCTCAAGGACCAGGGTGAATACGGTTGGGTAGCAGATCATGCAACAAATCCATGTCAGAAAATGGGTGCCACACTCGGGCAGTCGGGCTCGAGACGCATCCCGAGAACTCCCCACAACTTCCCGACGCCAGGGGGTGACATACCGGGATGATGGAAGCGCAGCGAAGCTGGAGATGCGGGTGATTTTGGCAAACATGCGACTCGGGAGACGCAATCTGTCAAGAGTCCGCTGGGCCGACTTAAAAGGAGGTTTATGTGTTCATTATCACGATACTGAAGTTTTATTTCCAGCAGTTCGTTTCGCTTTCGTCTCATTGCAAATTCTCTTGATATGAGAGGCTGAAGCACTGGACATCAGATCATAATGAGTCCACTTGCATGCACGTCCCTTGTACTCAATCTTTAGATTTTGAAGCTCAAACTTTCCAACGTACATTACCTCTATTAAACCGCAAGTAATCAAACCATCCCATAGCACTCAAGAAAGAATACAGAACCAGTACCTGGTCAACCGATCCATTCATGGCATCAACTTACATGGGCGGTTCCTCCGTCCAGCCAGCACCGCTATCTGGATTGGGACCAAATGAAACAGCAAACAATCAGATTACTACTTCAACTCATGACCCTCAAACGCCCGTGAATACAGGTTCGGATACAACTCCTACGGACTATTCTCAAGACCACGTGGTCTCCAAGGACGAAACCCCAGCCAAGTCCACGACAGAAGATGAAGAAGACTCGGAGCTCGAGCGCAGACACAGTATTGTCCGCGACTTGGCACGCCAGTACACCAACCAGAGCCAAATGTCCGCTATCAGTGGCAACCCCTTTACAGCAGATGAACACAGCCCCCTCAACCCAAGAAGTGACAAGTTCAGAGCTTTGGCGTGGGCAAAGGCGATTTCGAAGCTCCATAGCGAGACTGGCTTTACTAATCGCAAAGCTGGTGTTTGCTATCAGAACCTCAATGTGTTTGGATATGGCCAACCCACCGACTATCAGAAGAACGTGGCCAATATCTGGCTTGACGCCGCTTCACTTCCACGACAGCTGATGGGGTATGGAAAGACCAGAATCGACATTATTCGGGACTTTGATGGTGTTGTAAAGAACGGAGAGATGTTGGTGGTATTAGGTCCGCCGGGATCTGGCTGTTCAACGTATCTCAAGACCATTTCCGGCGAGACAAGTGGTATTTATATCAACGATGATGCATACTTCAACTACAGGGGTAAGTTGTCAAGCTCTTTCGGTTTTGGACAGGCTAAACATCATCAGGCATAACGGCCCACGAGATGCACACCCGCCATCGCGGAGAAGCAATCTACACCGCAGAAGTCGACGTCCACTTCCCCCACCTCACCGTCGGCGACACCCTCGACTTCGCCGCCCACGCCCGCGCCCCGCGCTCCATCCCCGGCGGCATCGACCGCGAGACCTTCATCTCGCACTCCCGCGACGTGGTGATGGCCATGTTCGGCATAAGCCACACGGTAAACACAAAAGTCGGAAACGAGTATGTCCGCGGCGTATCCGGCGGTGAGCGCAAACGCGTCACCATCGCCGAAGCGTCGCTCAGCGGCGCACCGCTGCAGTGCTGGGACAACAGCACGCGGGGCCTTGATTCGGCGAATGCGGTCGAGTTTTGTAAGACGTTGAGGCTGCAGACGCAGATGTCTGACACGGCGGCCATGGTGTCGATATATCAGGCTCCGCAGGCTGCTTACGATATCTTCGACAAGGTTCTTGTGCTGTATGAGGGGAGGCAGATCTTCTTCGGGGGGACGAAACTCGCGAAGAAGTATTTTGTCGACCTGGGGTTCGAGTGTCCTGCGAGACAGACGGTGCCGGATTTTCTGACGTCGATGACGAGTCCGCAGGAGCGGATTATACGAAAGGGCTTTGAAGCCCGCGCGCCGAGAACACCGGATGAATTCGCAGCAGCGTGGAAAGCCTCCCAAGCCAACGCGCTCCTGCAACGAGAGATCGAAGAGTATAAACGCGACTTTCCGATCAACGGACCCGAGGCAGAGGAGTTTAGAGCGAATCGACGCGCAGCGCAGGCCAAGAATCAGCGAAAGAAGAGTCCTTACACGCTGAGCTACTGGCAGCAGACGAAGCTCTGCGTCTGGCGGGGCTTCAAGCGTTTGGTGACGGATCCGACTATCACGCTCACGCAGTTGTTTGGAAATTTCATCATGGCGCTCATTGTGGGAAGTGTGTTCTATAATATCAACCAGACGACTTCGAGCTTTTTCCAGAGGGGGGCTTTGCTTTTCTTGGCTTGTCTGTCGAATGCCTTTTCCAGTGCTCTTGAGGTAAATCTGATATCTTCACTATATCCACTGCTTTATGCTAACAGCTCCAGATTCTTACATTGTATGCCCAACGACCTATTGTTGAGAAGCACGACCGCTACGCCCTGTATCATCCCTCATCCGAAGCAGTTGCCTCCATGCTCTGCGACATGCCCTACAAGATCCTCAACGCCTTCACGTACAACCTTACCCTCTACTTCATGACCAACCTCCGCCGAGAACCCGGTGCCTTTTTCTTCTTCCTTTTCATCACGTTCCTCGTCACGCTCTGCATGTCGATGATTTTCAGAACGATTGCTTCTGCGTCTCGAACACTCTCTCAAGCTATGGTCCCCGCTGCGCTCCTCATTCTCGCATTAGTCACTTTCACGGGCTTCGTTATCCAGATTGACTATATGCTTGGTTGGTGCCGCTGGATCAACTACGTCAATCCGCTTGCGTATGCGTTTGAGTCACTTATGGTGAACGAGTTTCACAATCGAAAGTTCGAGTGTAACTTGTTCATCCCTACGTATCCGGATGCAGCGCCTGAGAATCGCGTTTGTTCGACTGTTGGGGCTGTGCAGGGAGAGCCTATGGTTTCGGGGGACAGGTACATCAACTTGTCATTCTCATACTACCATGCGCACAAGTGGCGAAACGTCGGAATCGTCATCGCTTTTACGCTTCTTTTCCTTGCTACATACATGTTCTTCGCCGAGGCCGTCAGCGCAAAGAAGTCCAAGGGAGAAGTTCTTGTTTTCCGTCGCGGTCACAGGCTGGCGAGGAATAAGATCGATGCCGAATCGAGCCCAGTTGGTCGCGTGGCTATCACCGAGAAAGAAGGCTATGGAGAGGGACAACCGTCAAACTTCAAGTCAACGAGTGTCTTCCACTGGAACAACGTCTGCTACGACGTCAAGATCAAGAGTGAAAACAGGCGTATTCTTGATAACGTAGCCGGATGGGTCAAACCCGGTACAATGACAGCTCTAATGGTACGCCCCCTGTAATTCCATATCGTCTCACCACTAACAGATCCAGGGCGTCTCAGGAGCCGGCAAAACAACCCTCCTCGACTGTCTCGCCGACCGCACAAGCATGGGCGTCATCCACGGCGATATTCTCGTCGACGACAAACTCCGCGACGCCTCCTTCCAGCGTAAAACAGGCTACGTCCAGCAACAAGACCTGCACCTGTCCACAACAACAGTCCGCGAAGCCCTCAACTTCTCCGCCATAATGCGTCAGCCAAAAAACATACCGGTGAAGCAGAAGATCGCATACGTTGATGAGGTCATCAAAATGCTAGACATGCAGGACTATTCCGAAGCAGTTGTCGGTGTTTTGGGTGAGGGCTTAAACGTGGAACAACGGAAACGATTAACAATCGGTGTTGAACTCGCTGCAAAACCGCCAGTTTTGTTATTCGTTGATGAGCCTACGTCAGGGTTGGACTCACAGACTTCGTGGGCTATTCTGGACCTGTTGGAGAAGCTGGCTCGTAGCGGACAAGCTATCCTCTGCACCATCCACCAACCATCAGCCATGCTCTTCCAGCGCTTCGACCGCCTACTCTTCCTAGCCAGCGGAGGAAAAACAGTATATTTCGGAGACGTCGGCGAGCATTCCCGCACAATGACTCGCTATTTCGAAGCCCACGGCGCAGAGCCCTGTCCGCCCGAAGCAAACCCCGCAGAATGGATGCTCGAAGTAATCGGCGCAGCACCCGGCTCCGAAACTGATCTCGACTGGCCCCAGATCTGGAAAGATTCCTCCGAGTTCGCCGCTGTGCAACAACATTTGCAGGAACTATCTCATCATAGGGTTGAGAAGAGTCAGGATGAAGATCCGCATCTGTACGATGAGTTTGCAGCTACGTTTACGACGCAGCTGAAGTATGTCTCCACACGAGTTTTTGAACAATATTGGAGAACGCCTTCATATATCTACTCGAAAGCGGCCTTGTGCACACTCATTTCCTTGTTCATTGGCTTTTCGTTCTATCAGGCGCCTAATACAGCGCTTGGACTGCAGAATCAGATGTTTGCGATTTTCCAGGTCTTGACTGTCTTTGGACAGCTCACACAACAACAGGTAGGCCAATACTCCCTCAAATCTGACATGACATGAGTAAAGCTAACTGTGTAGATGCCTCACTTTGTCATTCAACGAGATCTATACGAAGTCAGAGAACGGCCCTCCAAAACGTACAGCTGGCAGGTCTTCATCCTCAGTCAAATCATCGTCGAAATCCCATGGAACACCCTCATGGCTGCGATTATGTACTTTTGCTGGTACTACCCCATCGGTCTATACCGCAACGCCGAAGCCACCGACGCAGTAGCTGAGCGCGGCGCCCTGATGTTTCTCCTCTTCCTCGTCTTTATGCTCTTCACCTGTACCTTTACCGATTTCATAATCTCGGGGTGCAGCTCAGCAGAGACAGGAGGAAACATCGCCAACCTGCTCTTCATGATGTGTCTCATATTCTGCGGTGTTCTCGCACCGCCGGACAGTTTCCCCAAGTTCTGGATCTGGATGTATCGCGTCAGTCCGTTCACGTACCTGATATCAGCTATCTTGTCTACTGCTGTCGCGAATACAGAAGCTGTCTGCGCGCAGAACGAATATGTGGTTTTCCCACCACCGCAGGGTCAGACGTGCGGTGAGTATATGCAAGCGTATATCAAGAGCGCGGGAGGGTATCTCGTGGACAAGAGCAATAATAGTACGTGCACGTACTGTACGATTGGGGACAGTAATGTGTTTTTGGCGAGGGTTCAGTCGCATTATGATGAGCGGTGGAGGAATTTCGGTTTGATGTGGGTTTATATCATCTTTAATGTTTTTGCGGCTTTGACACTGTATTGGCTTGTTAGAGTGCCGAAGAATAAGAAGGGCAAGAAGGAGAAGAAGGAGTAAAGAGTTATGAGACAGGCAAAATGGGAGGATTGCTTTTCTTGCTTCTGTATATCATGTCATTTCTATTTGAGGGTCCATTGATAGCACGCTCGTCATAACCGCTACTCATCACCGTCCTGTGTCCATCTTCAGCTTCTCGCACAACTGAACAAGAACAAGATTAAATGTTCATAAATTCTATATCTAATGGTTGCTACTCGGGATTTAATAAAACATTTAAATTCAGGCATTTAATTGTAATAACGTTATGACTGTCAACTATGAAGTTTCTTATATAATCGTGTTACCCATCTAGCTAACCCTCTGTCCCAACCAAGTACCCTATTAGGCCAATAGCTTTATCCAGTCTTGTTCCTTTTCTCTGCATTTCCCGTGTTTCCCTACTCCTCAGTTTTCCTTCGTGGTTATTTTGACATTGAGTGGCTGGCATTCCCCACGTAGGCGGGCAACTCAGACACGGGCGTGTTGTCGTGGGGGAAAGAAGTGATAGGTAGCTCTGAAGTGGGTGATGCAGCCGTTTTGTAAGGCTCGATGGGAGAGCTCTGAGGCGGAGGACTTGTGCCGCCCACGAGCACTTGGCTGTATCTTGGATCGCTAGGGGGAGGCGGGGATCCCTGAACGGAGTTACCAGCGTAGTTGTTGTTGTAGTCGTAGAAGACCGGAGGAGGCACATCTTGTTGATAGATCATTTGCTGTTGCTGTTGTGGAGGGGGGGATCCAGGCGCAGGTGCAGACGCAGGCTCCGTTGCAATTTGCCTGTTCTGTGACTTCTTGCGTCGAAGGAACCAAAAGGCCAATCCCAAGATGGCGATCAGGGCGACACCGCCGATAACGCCTCCAACAATGGCCCCGACTGGTTTAGGGTTATCTGGTACAGGTACAGGTGATGGCTCAGCCGTCTCGGTGACTATAATAATGCCCACGGTAGTATCAATACTGGTGATTGTCTGTTCTTCAGTCGTACTACCCGTCGTTACCACGATAACAGTTGACTCGTAGAAGGGAATCTGGTCTTCGGACATGCCACAAAGGTATATAGATATCTCGTCGCCGGAGCCGTCCTCGAGGGGCTTGATGCCAGTCATGCAATACGGATAGTCAGTCGTGTAGTTGCTAGAGTCGCTCATTAGCCGACTTACTGCCGTCATTTGGGCATCAATCAGACGAACCAGCAAAGTGCACGCTTATCGGCAGTATCGCAGCTAGAGGCACTTGGATAACATGTCGTATAGATGTTTAGGAAGCAGCCAAAGTGGGAGCCGATGGTTTTGCAGGTCGTAGTCCAGGAGCTCTCTTCGCCGCATTGCCACGTAGCCAAACCTGTGCAACAATGTTAATTCATAGGAGGCTTCATATAATCAGTAGAAATAGTCCATACCGTCGCCTGAGAAGGAATAGTAGCCACAGGAATCGTAGTTGTTTTGGCGCCCGAGAAGATCCCGCTGATGGAGCGTCGCAGGAGCAGTCACTGTTGGGCCAGCTACGTCAAACGCAACCGCGACAGGTCAGACCCTAAAGCAGGAATCTGAGAGGCACTTTCTCACATGGTTGATTTTGGATGTGGAGAGTAACCTCACATCGTGTGGCAGCCATTCCTTCACAATATGGCCCCAGGCCCCAGACTGCCTTATGAGGCATACCTGTGCCGATCATCATTGCCGGTAGCTCGCTCATGCATAAAATAAACTTAAAATAAAAGTCAAGATAGTGGGTCTAGTCTTACCTCTTATACTAGTCCAGCCATCTCTTCGATCGCAATGCCCAGTTCCACGCCTGCATCTCCGAGACATTATCCCAATAAGACTTCTGTAATATTTCAAAATATAATATCACCAACTGCGACACATACCGATACAAGTCCAAACATTCTAAACCCTGAATGTCTCGCTTTGTGGAAACTCTCAAGACACTGTAGGTTAATGGAAAATGACCATGTGAAGTACCATGTCTCAAACTAGTCGATGGGGAAATGATGGCGTGCAAGCTGTCCAACCATGACAGCCTTGGTATTATTTAACAGCCACTTGTACTCCTCCTGGACAGCCATTAAGACATCTAGCTTTCCAGCCAAAAGCAAGATATTAGACACCAGTGGGGGCAAAGAGTATATTGCCTGTATGGGTTAATTTATGTTCTCTAGCTTTGCGTGTTGGGACTAAAGCCTCTTTTGTCCACACCATGGCCACCAACCCCAACTGCATCCTGAAATAAGACGAGGTAATTCTTTTTCTAATAGTTGCTAGTTTAAACTCTAAGCAGTTCGAGAGTCTAAGCTCTGTATGCTGATTTAAGCTCTCAACCACAAGTCTGCTGCAATTATCACATCTAGTTCACAGCTTGCATATTATACCAAAATGCCTGACTAATTACTACAGCCTAAAGCTGACTTAAGGAAAACCTAGATCATGACTCGTTGACCTGCCTCAAGGCGTATAAGATAGGAATAACCACCAGGGTTTACAAAATCATATATTCGCTGAACCTATAAGTCCCAAGGCTACTACTCTACCATACGTCAAATGTTTCCCGAAAACCTGACTATCTTATTCTCTTGGGGTTCCATTGGGATAGTGGATTTTCCTTGCCAGAAAGGGCTCGTTTTCGGCCTTCAAAACCATTCGATTCCGCAGAATCAATACTTGAGGCAGACGAAAGCTTGCTCAAATTGGAAAATGTTAGCGGCGGAGTGGTGAAGGTCGATGCAGAGCTTTGGGCTCGTGGTAGTTCGCCCGTCGTAAGAGAGGCGCGATCTGATGGGCGTAGGGCTGCAAGTTTGCGCCTCACGGGTCGCCCCAAGAACAAATCAAGATCATCTTGGAACAAGACCTCGGACTCGAGTATGTCCGAGAAACTCTGGGGCCGAAGTCTAGGGCCATTATTAGCACTCCTTTGTGTCTCTGGTGAGTGAGAACGTACCCGCTGTCAAAAAGGCCCTGCACTCTCATGAAGACCGGATCGGATACATAGCGCTCGGCTGCAAATGTAACGGTCGCTTTTGGTTTCTTGGCATCCTCTATGAGCTTTGAAAAGAGTCCGTCATTATTTCGGGGGAGACTGCAACAAGAAGTCCCCATCAACCTCTTGTAGTGATCAAGAGACTGAAATGCGGCCCTGGATCTTTCGTGGAGATTACTGAGAAAGCGTTTCTAAATGAATAAAAGTGGTAAGTATAGAAGTCCTTGTGTGAGAGTCTTGGGTACAAACTAGACTTTTCAAGCTCTTTGCCTTGAAATTATGTTTCTCAAACTTGTGGGTGGCGGAAAATACTATCCAGAGCGCGCAACAGATTGTTACGGGATCCAAGCTCTCGTCAAGATGATTCAACGACTTGGCAGCTCGATGACAGAGCTTTTTGATGAGAACTTGGATGCGATGAGCGACAGAATATGCAAGTTCCAGAACAAGGTTCTTCGCATCTACCAGAGGCAGAGCGCCGTAACCCGCTTGATTCAAGTAGATATCATTAGAATCCCATCTGAGTAGGATAGTGAGCCAGTAGGCGCATCGCCATGCGATGGTAAGAGTCTCTCGCTGCAGAGCGTGAGATAATTGGCTTAAAGGAAGGGGAGTTGGTATACTCACGTCAACATCAGCAAGACCCTTCGTTTCCCGGGCAGGTCGTCTTTGGTCAAGGAAAGTATCGAGATGAACTGCATCCATTGCTGGGGCAACTATCCCATTAGGTTGCGCCGCTGTTTCCGCCCTTGTTGTCGCGAGCCTCTTAACCGCGATAGTTGAGATAGACTTTGAATACGGAGAGAAGATGGCCTTGTCGTCGATATGCCACAGCATATTACCATCAAACATTGACTCCAAAGAGTTCCCAGGGTTAAGTTTGGATACCTCATCCACTTCACCACGAAGAGCGACTAGAAGTTTCTGCGTTTCCACTGTGAATGTCAGCATCCTCTTCGAAGTGGACCAATTGATAGACTGGCAGATTGCAAGGAAGTAACTTGAACTTACTAAATTCGAAGTAGATGACTTGTGGCAACGACATCGTGGGCTCACTAGGACTGAAGGAAAACCTAAAGGACGGCTGAATATTGGCGAGCTTCTTATCTGCCTTTGACCTCAGGCGCTCACACCGAGTACAAGTTGATCCTACGGAACCGTTACATTGCGACTAATCATAGATTATTATAGAGAAGCTGCAAGGTTATCTTGGGAGACTAACCATTGGGATATTTGCAAATCTGCATGGGGCGCACCGAGAAGGTTCAGCACCGCGACTAGGCCACGTTGGCTCTCGCGGGTATGCTTGACTCTCCAGTGGCTCTTGTTGTGCTTCCAAGGTACTACCCGCTAGTGACTGCCCTACTTCAAAGCTGATATCTTTCTCGGATACTTTCGATGAGTCCGCTGGTTTTGCGCCTGCTTTGTTGCTGTGATGGAAGTCATCCATGGTAACTTGACGATCGAGCCAGTCAGGAACCACGAGAGGCACTCCATCTGGCGACGGGTCGCTGCTCGGCGGAAGAGGACCTTGTTGCAAAATCATTTCAAGATCATCGGGGGTAAGTGGCTCAAAAGGCGGTATGATGACAGGCGGCTCTAGTGGCAGATCGTGTGTCGCGGACAAAGGGTCAAGATCAGGATCCTGATTAGGCACGCAGTATGTAAGTAAATCGAAGACTCGGACGAAAGAGCCGAAGAACTACCTTTGATAGAATTTCTGCAATGTCGAAGCTTTCGGGTACTAGTATCTCCCATTCATTAAGGGACATGTTTTGCTCTGTGTGTCCGGCGACATTATGAGATTCTGTCGCGTGATCGAAGCCCGGATACTGAGCGGAAGCCGGATCGTTTGAGAGGAAGAAATCATCATGAATTTGAGCATCTTCGGGGAAAGTTTCCCATTCATTGAGATTCACGTCCCAATTGGAGAAGTCCCAGTCGTCGTTAATGATAGAATGGGGTTGGGAAAGGCTGTCGCTGTTGGAGCTGTCCATGCTGGAGGATGAAGTGAAGCTAGGTTGTCGAAAATGAATTGGAATGATCAAGGTGTTGTTGTGTAGAGGATTGGAGGCAGGATGGCACTGTCGGTTTTTATATCTATCCCAAGGCACTGAAGCTGACCGAGACATTTCGACGATGCATTTAAACGGTCTGCGGCTATGGAAATAGGCAGCCTAACAAACGTTTCAAAATGCAAGCCTCCCCCGCTTATTGCATTGCCGACGCGTTTTACATGTACCACTGAAATGAAGAGCAGTGACATAAGTCGATGCAGGGGGAAATTAATTAAGCCAGATTCTTACAAAATCACCTGAATTAGAGAGGCCAAAGAGGATTAAATAAAGCTCCTACTTGATAATAATTAAGTCACAAACTGCCACAGTAACAGAAGTATAATACTGCATTAACTGAATAACTTGACCAATAAGCTAGCAAAGACTATGTAATCAGTACATACATGCACCTAGCCCGCTCTAGATTGTTAAAGTCGACTTCAACGCAACATCATGATACAGCTGAAGCCGTTCCTCAGAACATACTTCCCAGAGTCTTGACCTTTCTCTGTCTCACAGCCAAGCCGAAGCATCAAGGAGAGATCCCATCAAAAACTAGTGGGAACTGGAGGGGCAGGCCCTCGCACAGTTATCAGCTCAACAGCCTAGAGCATGAGAATCCTCATCATCAGAGTTTTAGAAAGGAGCCTTCAATGGAGGAGACTGCTTTAGGGGCATTCGACAAAGAACCATCACGCCATAATGGGAGCACTGATGATACACTTGGATCATAGCAATCATCAACCGTTCCAGAAGCTGCAACAGCTATTTACAGGAGTTCGCAAAGGTACCCAAATAGAAATATTGACCAATCACCCTTTCCCATAATGCAACACTCTCGCAATCTTCCGACATATGAAAACACCAATACCATTTCTTGGTTAACACGCAACTGCCTCGTCTAGCTTGAGCTTCCGTGACCAAGACACGCTCTGCCTATCGAAGCTCCCAAGGCTGCCATGAAATGCCTGCCCAGCAGTTTGTTGATTGGCCCAAGCATTTGATCAGGCTCTATGGTACCATTTAGTTCCCCTCTTCCAATAAGTCCCAGCTGAGATGCAGGAAGTACAGGGCTTCGACCAGTTGTGAACGCCCTGACCTACAACCTCGGCCGTAATGACGTTACAGGTGAACCAGCAACCGGTCTTCATCGAGAACGCGCGGGTTAGGGTTGAGTGGCCACATAGAAAGTGGTTGGTGTTCATGATCCAGACGCACATTGTGAGTTTTGTGTGAAGGCTGTTTGATGGCTGATGATATACGAGGAGGGGGAGAGATTGCTGGCAGCTGCGCAGGCTGAACACAAGGCAATAGACAGATGAAGCTATTGTCTATATTGCTGAGGGATGAATTGCCATCGGTGTAGCTCTGGAAAGCATTAAAGATGAGAAGCAACAATTAAGATGGAGGCACGCGAGGAACTGAGCCTGGTTATCTATGTCGCAGGTTGTGCGTCGTTTGCGAGGCAAAGCTTAATGGCTCTCTCACATGCACGGTATCGCACCTGACTGGGTCTGACCAACGCGTTGACCGAGTTGTAGATATAAGAAACAAGGGGTTTGAAAAGGATGTCTAAAGTGCAATACAGAGTAGTGATGCTAGAAGCCACAAATCCGACTGCTCATGGCTCCTATTCGGAATAAATTCTCCAGAGCAAAAGTGAAGAGCTGACTTTGCACCGTATTCCATATTAGGAAGGTTTTTTCATATCATGCTTACGGGTGAGACTCCCCAGAGCCTTGCGAGGCATGTCTACAGGAATTCTTCTCATTGGCTAGCGACAAGCAATCCATGTTTAGGCGTAAGCAGGGCGGAATCCTTCAGGGCGCATGGCTGTCCACGTAAGACGCGATCAGGTCAGCACGGTGGCTGTGCCTCTTGACAGCCTGAAAATGCAGATTGATAACTGAGAAGTCGGAGAAACGTTAATTCAGCTGCTTGTTTGGTCATGAGCTGAGAATCCTACAGATGCATGGATAGACACTCATTGGCTGGATGGCGTTGCCTCAGTCGAGAAGTAGGACGCTATGTCAGCATCGCGTCCAAGAATGAAGCCTTGCTCAATTAGCCGAGATAAATGTGCAGTGTTTCTTAATTGAGATTGGCAAAAGTCTCGATCGCCCCCATCGCTGCCTACCTAGTGACAGCTGACATATTCACGCAGCCTCACTTCATGACTACGGAAACACGGCTTTGAGGTCGGTATGGTATGTCCCGGTGATGAGATGGCAAGATTAAAGCCCGAAGGACTTTTTCTTGTGCGACGTTGGGCTTTATGGTCCAGTCGCGCCGCATGGTAAATCCACCGAGGGCTCTACAGTTCCTTGAAATCATACCGACTACGGCGCCTCTCGACCATTGCGTCAACTGGCTGAAGATCGTCCAGATGGCAAAATAACGAGCAGTTTAATTCACAAACCAAACCCTGTCTGAGGGAGACATAAACAGCAGTGTAAGTGTTAGCCTGCAGTATAAAACAGTGCACAGAGAACCAGTTTCGATTTCCAAGAAAGGATATCAAAATCTCCAATTAACTACTATTCTATTCTATTCTTAAAACACAAGTCTAAACACCAAACTTCATCTAGATATTGGATATCAACGCTAACACCCAAAACCGCCATAAGACGCTAATCATAATTCAACCTGTTTTTATCCGTCTTGGATCACATTTCGCCTATTTGCTGGAGGACTTGGGCTTCCAGAGAACCCAAGCGAAAGTGATGCACAGCTTGAGGAACGCAGCGATCCAAAGAGCTCCGGCAAATCCAACCCAGGACTTGGACAAGAAACCACCGGAAACAGCACCGGCGAAGAGAAGCACAGCTCCAGTAGCTCTTCGGTTTCGATCGGCATTGTCGTTGATGGGCGCAGTGAAGAGCTTTGCGTCGCTCATCATGTCGCAGTACAAACTTGTCAAGACAATAGTCGGCATGGCGTTGTACTTGAGGACGCGGCTGGCGACGATCTGGCCTGCGCTCTGGAAAGCGAGAATGATGATGGCGGCGTAGTCGGTTGCAGGGAATGAATTCTGGACTCTCTCGATGATCCAGCCATCTTGGTGCACAGTTTCTCGACCATGAGGATGGTTATTGACTGCCCCGGTTGTAGCGAGGATTGCAACGAGACCAGTGAGAAGAGCCTGGATGAGGAACGAAGTGATGAGAACCCAACGCTTCTGAGGACCGAAGAATCGGTGGAAGCTTGAGAAGAAGAGAGCTCCAAAGGCGAAGCAGACAATAGCGAGGAAACAGCGAGACCAGGCTTTTCCGGGAAGGTTCTCGGGTTGATGGCTGACGCCGAGACCAACAAAGATTGTGTTTCCTGCAGCATGTGAGTTTGAGCGTTGAGATATCAATTGAGGCACATGAACCGACCTGTTTGCATACTGACGAAACAGCCATACATGTTAAACGCAGCGCTATCAACGAGACCAGCCACGAAGAAGCAAATGAGCAGCAGAATATCACCCCATCGCGTATCAATCTCCGTCGTGAGCCTGCTAGCCACAGGGTTCTTTGACTCTCCCTTTGGCCCAGCTTCGGGGTTGTCGCTACCAGAGTCGGGCATGTTGACCGAGATTCGGAGGTCTTGCCGAAGTGACTTTTTTTTGCTTGAGGTTCAATTCCCAACGTCGTCCGTTTCAATTCAACGGTCAAGATGAGCGGGAGAGTATGACGTCTTTGAAAAGGTGAAAATATTTTTTCTTAGTCGACGCCTCGAGAAAGTTATTTTGAAGGAGAGAAGAAAGAAAAAAGAGTCACTCCTTTGATCGGGATGACGTGCTGTGTGGACCCACTATTATTGGGAGCGAGAATTGTCTGGGGCTGAGAGAGAACGAAATTAGGATGCGGCGATTTCGGCTCTGAATTGCCTCGCCAAGAAGCGTGCACAGACGATGCGTACGTGGACTAGTCTGGGCAAAATATTGTCAATGGGCTCTTTCTAAGTGGATAGAGTCTAGTTATATGTAAAGGAACGTTATTCATAAGCCAAAATACATCCTTTGCTTTGCTTTTGACAGCTACAGTGGAGTGCAATCATATCGTTAAATGTCAGAGAGAAGAGATGTCAAGGTGCACTGCCTCGGATCAATGGGCCGCCTTCTATTGACAAAGTAATACCAAGAATCGCGTATTGCCAAGCCGGCACTTGGCTTCCCTTGCCGAGATCAATTTTCTAGGCATAGACACCGCATTTCCTGACAAGACGGGCGAGCTTCGAATGGCTTTAACAAATTTTGAACTGAGCTCTAGACTACCCGAAAAACGTGAGTCCCCAAGTACACCAGCTTGAGAGAGGAAGCAACTATCAGTGGCTTAATTCAACAGAAGAATAGATCAATACAACCTGAACCTACAAGACGGGATTTTCTCTCAAACATAACCTTTCGATTTCTTATATTCAGTGCAGCCTTGCAATATCAAGTTTTGTAGTTGTCGTAAAGCCATCAACTTACCCTATAGATTCATTGTGGCGTTATGCCATTTCAACAACCAATTTGAAATATCCAGCTTCACAATGCTATAAAGCCAACAAACCTCTGGATAGAAATCTTGAGGTATCATAAAGGGTTATGCAAAGCATCATAATCGATTTCCACGACCCAGAAATCCAATCACTGACTTTTCGTGCATAGCCAGCCACATGTGGCGCAGCAACCAGCACAATGTTTTATGCAAGCAAAATTTAGAGCCGGATTTCTTCTTCTGCACATCAACTCATAGGTTTTTCATCATGTCGAATCCCGCAACCTCACAACCCGATAACTTAATACAAGCGGAAAAATGCAAGGAATATTGGGAGTCCGTTGATTCCGACAATAACGGAATGCTTGGTGGTGTCTTATCCGTCATGCCCTCCGTTTCTCGCATCGATCTCCAAGGTTCTCGCACGTTTCTAGCAAGATTAGGGATTGGTATTAAGAGCGGTAGACAGAGGATACCGAGAGTTCTCGAGGGTGGAGCGGGGTAAGTGATGTTATTCGGCGGCGAATAAGGAACCTGCTGATGGTGAACTTATAGAATTGGTAGGATTACAGAAGGACTGCTTCTCAAACTTGCAGACCAAGTCGACGTCGTTGAGCCCGTGGCCAAATTCACAGAAACTCTGCGTGGAAAGCCCGGCGTAGGAGAGATCCACAACGTCGGCCTTGAGAAATGGGAGCCCTGCGAGGGAGCCGTGTACGATCTTATCTGGATTCAATGGTGCATAGGACATCTCAACGATGAGGAGTTGGTCCAGTTTCTGGAGAGATGCAAGTCCGTGCTAGAGAACGAGCACGGCCTTATTGTGTTCAAGGAGAATCTGAGCACGTGGGGGCAGGATAAGTTCGATGAGCTTGACAGCAGCGTTACGAGGTGAGAAGTCGTGGCTGATTTTATGAGGTCTGTGACTGACGAGTCGTAGGGAGGATGAGAAGTTTCAGCAGCTTTTCAAAAGAGCGGGGCTGAAGCTGGTGAAGTCAGATATGCAGCGTGGATTCCCAGTTGTCAAGAACCGTCAACTACTGCCGTTGAAGATGTATGCTCTTCGCCCGGAGCAGTAAATCATACCAGCGTTTTCTCTCAGTTATACATCATTTGGGCAAATGGAGTCGGCGTCCACCGGAGCAGAATTGAGGACTTGAGATACACAGGGCAAATTAAAAATGCATTTATTTGGCTGGCAAAGTCTTGAACGTTGATTTGTCATGTTCTTGAAGCCACAAAGATTCTGCCAAGCCAACAGCTTAAACGCGACAACCGCCATTTTCGACTATGATTGGCCATGAAGGAAGCGCAGCCAACCAACGGCTGTCTTAGCAGAACGGTCATTGTCCCTTTGGCTTCAAGGCATACATTTTAACCGGGAGCAATGATTTGGGAAATCCGTTCTGCAATTCAGCTCGTATAATCGCCAAACCAGCCTTTTCAAAAATTGCTCTAAAACTCTGATCCGTCCTGTCTTACCATCAGCATGAATCCTACAATCAAACTGGGACTTGGAAACGCACCTCGTTACACTACTGTCAACTTCATCATATGTATCTTGTCCCGAAGTACTCAGGTTCTCCTTGGCTATAATGATCCCCATGGGTGCTAAAGCGGAAGCGCAGCGTTGGAGATATTGGACGAGTAGAACATCAGGTATTTGACCCGCGCACCATTGTGTCCAGACCAAATCATACTGCACGTCTTGCGGCTGCCATTCCTGCATGCCAATGTTGTGTATATGGCCTATACCGGGTGTATCTACCAAACCAGCGGTGAACTTAGCAACGGGTTCAATGATATCCACGGTCTCAGCGACATCAAGGAGTAAGCCTTTAGTGATTCTACCAATTCTACATAAAATGATTAGTATCAGTATAGTCTTATTTCTAGGGGTCTACTAACCCAGCTCCGCCTTCTAGCGCTCTCGAAATCCGGGGTTTGCCAATCCCCAGCTTAGCTAGGAAAGACCGCGAGCCCTGTAAGTCGATCCTCGACACGGAGGGAAAACCGCCCAGCATGCCGTCGACACTAGCAGCGACATTCTGCCAGTAGTTCATCGCCTCATCCATTGAAATCAATGAATCGGGGAGTGGATGTTGTACCATGTTGAACGTATATGCTGGTGTAGTCTGCGGTCGAAAAATTACAGCATTTCAAGGGAGGCAGGTTTTTCTCGTACCGCCGGTTGAACCGGGTTAGAAATAGCAGAGGTTTAAACTGCCTGAGGCAGGTGACTACACTCCACTTGGGTGGAAGCGAGATCCAGACTTCGGTCTAAACTCACCGACAGATGGGGACTGATAGATACTCCCCTCACACCATGGTTTAGTGGAAGGGGGTATTGTTGGGTGCTCTTACGTGAGATCCGTAGGACTCTACAGCTATATCAGAAGTGCCGAGTCTCTTCTAATAAGCGTAGTATTTACTATAGGAATTTCTTCTTAGGTGCAATGTGATCATGTCATCCTATACCCCTGTCACGAACACCAGCTAGGGCAAAGTCTAAATCGTGTCCCCTAGACGGTCTTAAGATGGAGTTACTAAAGTCGATAACGGAATCAAATGATATTCCGGTACCGTTCTATTTAATAAGAGATTTAGGAATTGCAGAAAATTATAGTGATTATTTATCTGACGTCTTACGACCGCCTAAGGGATATGATGCCATACTTGAAATATTGGTTATGAATACTTAAATGAGTATCTGACCTTAGAACACATGTACTTCTTTCGTGTCCTCATTCAAGGCGCTGGCAGCCTAAAGCCTAACCTTTTAGGCAACAAGTACTTGTGTAGGAAGTGTCTCGAGTCTTATTCAGTTTGACTGTCTGTAATCTTTACAGGCTGTCTCCTGCTCCTACTACCGATAACTAAATAGTATTGCCGCGAGTATATTGGTTTAAATAAGGGAGTAGGAGAATATTTCATACGACTTTTACCGGCAGACTTGTATTTCACGGCCCCAGATGATGGCCACCCCCAGAGAACCTGGCTTGACGGCGGAGTAGTAGATGCTAGGTTCTATGTGCTGATTTAAGCTCTCAGCCACAAGTCTCCTGCAAATAACACATCTAGCTAACAACTTAGACGAGTAGTAGATGCTTAGCTAAGACAAGAAACAATCCCTGATAATCATATTTAATCATTCCAATCATTATTGTAAAAATTCAAACTAACTACCCCGTCATACCTGGGCCTCTGGCTTTTGACCATAAACAACATGTCTGAAAAATTGTTAGTACTTCGTCTTTGAAAGTTTGAAGCTTAAGGGTCACTTACATAGGCCACCAAGCGTGAATGCGTCTGTCCTTCATATCCGTCCTGACCTTTGCCAAAAACACCTCGACCTCTTCAGGACTCCACCCCAGCCCTCTCGTGAAGAGCACCATAGAAAGACCCGACAGCTCACCGGCGATGTTATGGTTACACCAAAAACCTAAGTCGTCAGCAAAACTCTTTCGTCAGTAGCAAAAAACATACCAAGATCTTTGTAATAAGAATCAGCAGGCCACCTATTGGTCGGCCACTTGTACACCACCTCGGTAACATTCACAAACCCCGCATCGATCATCTGCTGCTTGTAGAACTTCGCACTCTCGGCCGTGCGGCCGAATTTGTTGGTCGCTTCGATCATGAGGCTGGACCACTGATCGATGTAGGAATCCTTCTTGAGCGTGCCGTCGTCGCATTGCGCGGGGAATGTTATGTCCTGGCATTCGACCCAGCCGCCGGGGCTGAGCGCGTTGAAGGACTGGGTGAAGAATTTGGGAAAGTCGCCGATTGAGCCGGTCATCATGCGGGCGAAGATGAAGTCGAAGTCGTAGGAGAATGTCCATTCGTCTTCGAGGTCGTCGACCTGGAATTGGAGATTTGTGGGGAGGCTGCGCGTGTCAGTGAGAATAAGCTGAATTTGCAAGTTGAAAGACCTACAAATTCGGTTGGATGGGACTGAGATCAATGCCGATGACCTGGAATGTTAGTATGGATATGAAGAGTGAGATGAGATATCGTACTTCTGTTTCGGGGTTCGCGTCAGCAAAGTCAATCGCCCAGACGCCAGTACCTGTTCCTGCATCAAGAGCGCGGCTCAAAGGCTTGTCATCCCCAATCGGACTAAGATAAAGCTTCCCACCAAGAGTGAGCGAGAACAAGTGATGTTGCAGATCTACCCTGATCAGTGCATGCTCATGATGCCCGCATAAAGTCACTCACCTAAACGTTCTTGCTCAGACTGATGAGTCGCGATGTTAGTAGGCAAGATAATTCAAGACATGCGCGCTACATACAGAGTCATTGGGGAGTACATAATTGACTGCAAAGTTAGAGACATGCTTCAAGTGAGTGAGATTGACGTACTGGACTCTCTGAAGGCGTGGTATGTTCTTCCGTTCTCGGTGCGATAGGCCATGATGCTTGAATTGATTGACGCTGTACTGCTTGCAGCATCATCCTGCATACGTCAGCGCATGCCACAAACGATGTCAAACATTCCCTACCCCGATCGCTGAATCGTCATCAGGAAAATCCTGCTCACTCTAAGTCTCGTCAATTCAATTCAATTCAATCAATTCTCATCAGAATTCTTAATGCCGAACCTCAGCTTGCAGCGCGCTCTCATCAGTTGTAGGCGCTTGTCTATCCGCCTCAGTCGCAGTCGCAGTCGCAGTCGCAGCGGTCTTCAGTTCCGCAACATCATCGCCCCCTTGCTTCTTATCAGGATCTGTATCAGCTGTCATGGTCGCCTGATAGAGTTACAGTACGTCGTTGCGTTGGGCGTCGTCAATTAACGGAAACAGACGTTGAGGTAAGCAAAAAAGGGCAAGATTTCTCCCCCTCATCTGAGCAAACGAGATAACGTGCCGTGCCGCGCCTCGTTACTGGAATAAAACGTCGCGGGCGCGGACAAGTAAGCACAGCTGATGTGGCTTGTGGCTGGCATGTTAAACAGTCACAAACAGTCACTTTGTCGACTGACTTTGGAACATTTCTCCTTCTGGACTATCGGATCATCGACCTTAAAACAATACCCTCTCTCCGATCCCAGCGATCGCATTTCCCGGGTTCCGCGGTCGATGGCGTTGGAACTAGGACGATAGGGCACGGTTTTAGTGGTGCTCTCCCGGTCTAGAAGGTCTAGCGCTGGGCTTAGTCCGCTAACGATTTTGTGGAGGGGCTGGAACACAAGAGAGCATCGTTTGCATTCGCTGTCTTGCCGAGGCGATGAATGCAATGCAATGCGTGATCATATGCTAGTGAAGGGAAGGGAATATTAATGATCCTCTTGGGCCTATAGAACTGTTCCTTTTTGTAAAGCCAGGTCCCCACGGGCTCAGCCTGCTGGTCCCTGATCGCAAACTGCACCCGCAAACCAACAGCTTCAACGCTTGAATATAAGCATCGCAAATTGCTGAAGGCTGTTCTTGACAGCGCCAAGATGGCTGTAGCTTCTTCTCTTCAACATTTGAGCGAGATTGTCGGTGATTTTCGTCCATCGATCGCAATCGCAGGGCTGCTTGTCGTCTTCCTGACACTCTGGTCTGCCCTCTCAACATGGCGACAGTACAACCGCCTGCGCGAATTCAAAGGCCCTCGCCTGGCAGCCCTTTCAAAATGGTGGCTGATCAAGAGAGTCGGCGGTGGAAGGGCATACCTGGACTTTTGGGAGGTCACTAAACAATATGGTATGTTTACCCAGCAATCGCATCACTGTCGCAAGCTAACACCGCAAAGGCTCAATTGCTCGAATCGGACCCAACGATCTTCTCACCGACGACCCAGAACTGATGCGCCACATCCTCAACGTACGAACCGAGTATCGGCGATCAGATTGGTACGACGGCATGCGTTTCGATCCAGGGAATAACAACATTCTCTCGTGGCGCGACGAAGACGAGCATTTCAAGCTGCGCTCTAAAATGTCAGCGGGTTACGGCGGTCGCGAGGTGGAGAATCTCGAACCAAAGATCGATAAGAACATTCTCTCCTTCATGAACCTATTAGGAAAATACGCCGATGAGAAAAAACCCGTTGATCTTGGCCGTCGCGCGCAGTTCTTTACTCTAGATGTAATTTCGGACCTGGCGTTTGGGGAACCGTTTGGGTTTCTGGAGACGGATTCGGACGTGTACAAGTATATCCAGATCACGGAGGAGACGCTACCCGCTGTGATGGTCACAACGGTTATTCCGTGGTTGGTTAAAATACTGAGTTCGCCGCTGTTCAAAAGTCTCTTGCCGTCGGAGAAGGATAGGCTTGGGTTTGGAAAGTTGATGGGGTGAGTATGATGGTGTTGAACTGACTTAGACGAAAGTGCTGACGGTTTGAAGAATTGCAAAACAGGTCACGGCTGAACGATTTGGACCGGATAAAAAGGTTCAGAAAGACATGCTTGGGTCTTTCGTCGCTCATGGTCTTACGCAGAAAGAAGCAGAGTCGGAGATTTTGTTGCAAATGTAAGTGCTTCGACTCAATTGGCATCATCGCTAATAATGGCAGTGTCGCGGGTTCAGATACAACAGCTACAGCCATTCGCTCAACCATGCTTCACATCATCACTAATCCCCTCGTATACTCCAACCTCCGCACCGAAATCTCCAAAAGCCACTTCTCAGAACCTATAATCCCCGACTCAATCGGCCGTGACCTCCCGTATCTCCAAGCCGTCATAAAAGAAGGTCTCCGCATATTCCCTCCGGTCGCAGGCCTAATGTCCAAGCAAGTCCCTCCGCAAGGTGACACCTGGAGAGGGAAATTCATCCCCGGCGGTACCAAAATCGGATACTGCGCGTGGGGAATATTCCGCCGTGAGGATATCTGGGGTTCTGATGCGGGAGAGTTTCGGCCGGAGAGATGGTTGGACAGCAAGGGTGAGAAGTTGAGGGAGATGGAGAATGCGCTGGAGTTGATCTTTAGTTATGGAAGATGGCAGTGTTTGGGGAGGCCGGTTGCTCTGATGGAGCTGAATAAGATCTATGTTGAGGCAAGTTTGATTGCAATCGAGAGGGATGAAGCTAATTGTGTCCAGTTGCTGAGACGGTTCGATTTTACGATTTGTGACCCTACGAATCCTTGGACTGTGTTTAATTGTGGTATCTTCTCGCAGTCTGAGCTCATGGTTCGTGTTCATCGCAGAGATTGAATTGCCTAGCCGTCTATCCGCGGTCTTAGAGATACGTACAAAGAAGCCGTTGAGCTTTTTATGGGACGAAACAGTTAAGCTTGCAAGGGATGTTTTGGGACACAGTTAGATTGCTGGGTAATGGTAAAGCTGGAGAACAAACTGTGAAAGCGCTCTAAGAGTAATACAAGGAGCGGCACAGCATTGATTAAGTTGAGTGTTCTTAAGGAACTGTCAGATTTAGGGAAATCAAATCAAGGAAACAAGAAATATTGATACACATTCACAAAGTCTGGGGAGAATACAATATGGCCTAAAAACCAAAGATTTACATTCTTCTTCTTATACTAATAAACGAGTAACTACTAACTCCTAAACCCAAACAGGTTTCCAAAAACCCATTTGAAACATCTAAAGCAAAAACAAGAAATCAAGAACAAAAGCCATGACTTACTCAGCGGCGATAGCACCGTCAATGCACTTAGTACCCTCAGCAACCTTGGAGACGAAAGCCCAGCCTCCATTGCAGATACCCCAAGTAGTCTCGGAGAAGCAATGCATCATGCCAGACTTGATTTCAGAGGGACAGGCCTGGAACTCACCTGACCAAGCGGGAGCGCCGGCTTCGGGCTTGGCTGAGTCGACGGGGGCGGGAGCATCGGTGGGCTGAGCGGGAGCAGAGGGCTGTTCAGGCGCAGGAGCAGGGGCAGACGGTTGTTCGGGAGCGGGTGCAGGGGCACTAGGCTGAACAGGAGCCGAAGGGGCAGCTGGAGCACCATCTACAGGAGCAGAAGGCTGCTCAGGCGCAGGGGCGGGAACACTAGGTTGAGCTGGAGCAGGAGAACCAGACTCAGCAGGCTTCTCGGGCTCAGGAGCAGCAGCATCATCCTTAAAGTTCGGCTCAACACCCTTCGCACAAGTACCCTCGCTTCCAGGCGTACCCTGCTCATAAATCTTACCGAAATCACCAGGCTCAGGGAAGTTGATGACACTTCCACTGGCACCGGTCGTACACTCTCCAGGGATGTTGGCGCGGAAAATAGCAGGCAGCGTATCGACGTAGCTACTATCATCCTTTCCGCCCACGACTTCAATAGGTGAGCAGACCATGTACATCTCGCGATTGCCGATCTTGTTGAACCAAGTCCAAGCAAACGTCGCCGGGCCGTTCTGCATATCCTTTGGAATAGGAATGTTGAACTGCTTCGTACACTCCTTGCCCGTATCGTCCCCACACTCTTTGCCGTTCTCACGACCGTGCGGATCCGTACCGGTAGAAGCAATGTTGCCCTCAGCCTCGGCGGGACAGCCGCCGATGATGCTGTAGATGGTGTGCCACTTCTTGGGATCCTTGGGGGGTTCCTTTCCGTAGGCGACGCTGAACTGGCAGGACCCGCCGCCGTGGACGGCGCTGCCCCAGAACTTGACCAGCTGCGTCGTGCCGGCTGTTACCTTTGTGACCTGCTCCGGGTGCTGGGTGCGGCCTTGGCAGGGGAAGGGGAGGTCTGCGCTGAGAGGCCAGGTCTGGTAGAGGGGTTCTGTGTCGAGGTTGAAGGGGTGGGGTTCGACCATGATGACGTGGGAGGAGACGTGGGTAGCGGTGAGGGCTAGGATGCTGAGAGATGAGATGAGAGAATGCATGCTGGCGGTTGGAAGGGTGATACTTCTCTGGTAGAACGTTGTGTTGTGTGTGTTGATTGTGAGTTGTGAAAGTTGGTTGCTGTTGTGGTTACAGGACTGCAAGTCTGTGTTGATGAAGAGAAGTGAAATGAGAATTCGTAGGCATTCTGATCCGTTTATATACTGGAGTTTGTCAGTCACACATAACTATGTTCTTGGCAACAAAGAAGAATAGTAATATCACCGAACACAATGTTTTTTGTCTGTAGAACGGTGAATGTACCACTACCAACATCCAAACAGGAGAACAAAGAACAATTGAATACGCTGCAACATTCGCTGTTTCCCAAAACTCCTTTGAGTTCGCCTGTTCATGCATCCAATGTTACCAGGTTCTCATCGCTCATAGTTATACTGGGAGTGCGTCTTCCTAACATTGAACCCTTGTTCAGCTGCATTTACATAAGCTCTGTTCGTGAAGGGAAATCAATTTTTCAAAAGAGACTTCCGAGGCCCGAATCCAAGGTGGCGGGATTGGCGGGTCTAAAGACCTTCTAAAATATGCTAAACTTGTCCACATCTTAGTGTCCTTTAGGATCTCGACCCTAAGAGATGAAAACTTAGTACTGCGAACCTAAGAGACGAAAAGCTTAGGTGCGTTATTGTAATCCTAGTAGACCTTTAGAAGAGTTTCATATAAGATGAGGAGGAATTTATTGTTCTGGTATGCTACATCACACTTCGAGGGTCTCATTTCCGCCATCTACATCGCCTTCGCCGTCATCGCCTTCGCCGTCATCGCCTTCGCCGTCATCGCTTTCGCTGCCATCGCTTTCGTCTTCATTACTCTGCAAGTCCCACGGGTAATCATGGTACTGTCTCCACATAGAAAAGATGATAAACTCCCAACTGCGAACTAGGCAGCCTGTCCATTCAATGTCGAGGGTATTGTTCCTTCCGCAGCCTTGACAAGGCGCGTTGTCATACACACCGGTCACCTCTCCGTCATAAATATCCAGAGTCTTAGCATCTTGCATGAGGCGGATATCTCGCATCACATGCTCCCAAGTCTCGTCGAATATATCAGGATCAATACAGCAGTACTGGACAGTAAGGA
Organism: Fusarium miscanthi; assembly: GCA_014898875.1. Classification (NCBI taxonomy): domain Eukaryota; kingdom Fungi; phylum Ascomycota; class Sordariomycetes; order Hypocreales; family Nectriaceae; genus Fusarium; species Fusarium miscanthi. The sequence continues at coordinate 27,350 of JAAVUA010000317.1, forward strand.
ATTTGAGGGTCGGGGCGTGGCGCTCAATGAAGTTGACTAGCTTTCGAGGGTCTATCTCACCGCAGCTGAACTCGACGCGTTGAAGTTGGTTAAAGGTGACGTCCGGAATCGCAGAAAAGATCGGCATGCCATGGGGCTCTAGAAGAAGATCCTCCAATTGGGGCATGGAGGCAAGAAGCAGGGCGACATTTCCATGATCCATCGAAATCTCGCCTATATAGTCACCAGTACCTGCATCCCAATAGTTGCTCAGGACAAGGTGGAATTTGGTTATGCAGCTGAAGAAAGAAGGGATGAGCTTTTGTGGGAATGGCGACTCATTGCTGTCAAATAGAAGAATTGGGAGTCCAGGCTGAAATGAGTCGGCATCGCCTACTTCAGAAGAGGCATCCACTCTGAACTCAGTAATGCGTATTGGGTCACCGAGGACTTCTAGGGCGATGAACAAAGCACGAGCCTCTCGTCCAACGATGCGGCAAAAGGCTTCCTCCTCAAGCCAGTTGTGGCTTGTAAGATGTCGTCTCTGAAGCCTTGTCAGAGCAAAATTGGATTGACACGAGGGAGATGACTAGATGAGCCTTTGACTTACCGCAAATTGATTGTCTGCCTCAGGTTCCCTTTTCTCGCTGTTGGCAGTCGGCAGCCCATTCTCTTTGATCGCTCGGTCTAATTCGTCGTTGAAAAAGTCTAGATGCATCACTTCGGTTCTATAACCGGGCTCGTGCCATGGTGCTATCCAGTCACACCTAGGGGGAAAAGGAGGTCGTTCCTGCTTGGATACTCCAAGACGCCTCCACATCTTGAAGACTGGGCTGCTCGATTCTTCACTCTGCGCGCCCGAGTCGAAGTCTTCGTCGGCTGTACGGTTGCTGATGACGAGACTTCGCAGTGACTTGAAAAGCGGTAGGGCCTGTTTGAGGGCGGTGATGTCGGCATGGCTTTGGCGGTTCTCGTGGTGGCCTTTGAGCACAGATTTGAACAGAGTCCAGTACTCTCGGTCGGGCTCATCGGACCAGATTCTCCCCTCTTGTTCGAATTTCTGTCCCCAGCAATAAGCCTTCTTGCGATCGGGCCAATATTGGGGGTACGAGGCCACAGTCTTGTAGACCTCCCAGTCGGCGAGACGAGGTGATAGGGTGGTGTCATCGATCACGAGTTCTTTGACACTGCCGATGAGAAGAGGGTTGCTTGCGACGCATCGGAAAACTTCAAGATCGAGCTGATGACAAGAGAGGTAGAGCACAGGATAGAGATAGGGTGACGCGATGGTGTTGAGCTTGCGGCAAGTTGCACGGGCCGCTTTGAGCGCACTCCCAGGCAGGAGCTCGACCACAGTAACGTGTATCTCGTCGGGCAATCTGAAGATGTGACAGGATTCCATGTTTGCAAGATGTAGCGATGGAGACTTGGATAATGTGAAAGAGAAGATGGAGATGAGATAAAAGGGAGGATGCCGTGGCTGCCTTGGTGCCTCAGGTGAGTGATTGGATGCTGGCATTGGCATTGGCACTGGTAGCGACTACCTGTTGTGTAACCTCATGATGTTGGCCACCTTCTTCCTTCCGAGTTGTGGAAGATAAGGTAGGTAACGTGAGCAGAGTACCTAGGTACCTTAGTCTAAACACCAGAGCATCTTCTCAAATTATAGGAATTTGTTACATAAACTTAGCTAACGCTTATGGTCGTGATCTAAACTTTCCACAATTTTGACCAAAATTCGTCACTTTATGATGATATTGTAGCATCTTAGCTAAGACTTAGGTCTGTGATGCCATCTAACCATCGCTACATATGCCACAGGTACACGAGAACCACAAGCATCCTATCTGCAGGTTGAACCGTCTATCCCTACGGATCACGGCCGAAAGCGCCACTCAGCAGCATCTCGTTGACTTCCTCTTCCTGCGCATTCAGCCAGCGAACCCACGTCCCGTCGTCAAACTTCCAGATCTGCCCGAGATGCGGTGTCTCAATCCTTCCACACTCCTCAATAGGACCACCCTGGAACACGTTGTCAAAGTCAGACCCTTCCTCCAGCTGTAGGATGCCTTGGTCGTGGAGCTCAGTCAACTGGTTGGTGACTTTCCACCACGGCAGGTCTTTATCGTAGGGCCTGAGGCTGCAGTGCTCCACTATGAGCGTCTTCAACGTCCCCCCGTGACGTTGGACGAAGTCGAGGAACAACTTGGGGTCCAAGTGCCCGCAGCTGAATTGAACAAAGCGTAGGCGGGGAAACGTCATCTCAGGAAGAGCGGAAAAGATGGGCATTCCGTGAGGCTCCAGGTACAATTCCTCGAGCTGGACCATGGTTTCAAAGATGCGGCGGACTTTTCCTTCTTCCAAAATAGCGCCGCCAATAGTACTGTACGAAAAATTGCTGAGGGTGAGGTCAAACTTGGTGATGTTTGTTGCTGCCGCGAACCCGCTTCCAAGTCGTGGGGCCAATGGGGACTGTCGGTCGAACAGCGTGATGGCCAGGCCGGGCTGATGACCTTCGGACAATATATCGTAAGTCGCATCGACTCGGAATTCCTTTAGCTGAGACTGAAGCTTGGGGTCTTCGAGAACCAGGAGTGCGAGAAAGATCACCCGCGCCTCGCGTGCCAGGACGCCAAGTTCCGGACTGTCACAGTCAAACAGAAATTCGGCGCGGCCTTTTTTGAATGATTCCTAGTCATCCAACTCGTCGTCGTCGTCGTCCTGCAATGCATCAGCGACAGTGACAGAGGAGCTTAAATACAGACTTACGTTGCCATACTGCTCAAGAAAGTGATCATACGTAGACTGCACTGCAGTCATGTTCGAGATGCCGTTTTTCGTGATATCGATCACTAGTCGGTCATCGAGCCAGTCCATGGTGTTGACTGGTGTTCTGTCCTGGAGGCCTTGGGTGGTTGGATTCCAGTCGCACCTCGGTGGCAAAGGCAAATATTCCTCTCCTTCAAAGCGCCTCCACACCTTGGCCACGGGGCTTGATGACACACTGCTTTGAGCACCTTCTGAGAACCGATCGTCGACCATGCGGTTGGAAAGGACGAGGCACTCCAGATTTTTGAGTAGTGGAAGTGCCCTCTTGAGCGCATCGAAATCTGCACGGGCCAGGCGGTTCTCGTGATGACCTTGGGCGGTACTGCTGAAGAGCTTCCAGGCCGCTTCGCTTGGCTTGATGTTGGAAAGCTCCCTGTTCATCGATCGAGGGTCAAGGGTTTCGCCTTCGTCAAGTTCGAGGTGGTCGCGTCGGTCACCGGCATCCTGCGGAAAAGTGACCACCTTCTGATACGTAGACCAATCTGGGACCGACGGCGGTACAGTGGTGTCGTCGATAACCAGTTCACGAACGCCGCCGATGAGAAGAGGGTTCTTGGAGACCATCCGGAAGACATCGAGGTCAAGTTGATGACAGGAAATATACAGAACTGGGAATAGATAGGGCGATGCGATGCGGTTCAGTCTCTTGGAGGCCAATCGCGAGGATTTTATGGCGTTTCCTGGGAGGAGCTCGACGATGCTGTCGATGAGCTCGTCGGGGCAATCGAGCAAGCTGACTGGCTCCATATTGTCTCGACGGACGACGGACGGTTGTGGGCATGAGATGCGCGACCGTTAGATGTGATGGAGTTGGAAAGTGACGCGGCACACACAGCGTCGCGTTCGCCTCTGATTGTGTAACCTCAAATTGCGGACCCAAGTATTTCCTGGTACCAAGTATCTTAGGGGTGATATATTAAAAAAGGACTAAACTTTATAGAATATTATAGAATTTTATAGAATTTTATAGAATTTATAAAATTTATAAAATTTATAATAGATTTTATTAACTATAGGCTAGATATTATATTAGAGTTGGCACTGCCTTACAGTGACATTTCCGTTACAGCTTTAGTATCAAGGACACGGCACCAAATCCTGCATTTGGCCTTTGACCCGGAAACCCGAGTTCAAACCTAGATAGCACACTCATTTATTAATTCTTCATTTTCTAATCACCGCATCTTTGTTTAAATGAGAGAACTTTTCATTAAGATGTATATAAAATTGAACCTATATGCCCTGCTGCACGCGCAACACAGTGAATATACCCAGGCACAGGTTCCGTAGCCATTCTAGTATTGTAACAGACACCGAAGAGTGTCTTGAGTGAGTGTATGTAGATGTTTAATGAGATACAAAGAGTGAGGCTCTAGCCAGAGTAACCCCAGCGAGGAGCGTTGATGATGATGCCACAGATGACGCCAGAGATGACACCAGCGACGGGGAGAGTGATGATCCAGCCCATGTAGATCCAGGCAACCATTCGCCAGTTGATAGAGCGCCAAGTACCAGAGCAGAGACCAACACCGACGGTGGCACCAGTGATGCACTGAGTGGTAGAGACGGGGAGCTCTGGAGGATGCGTTAGTCATTGTGAAGGAGGAGGTTAAGGCAGAGGGGAAAAACTTACTAAGACGGGTGGCAAGGATGATGGTGATAGCGGCACCCAACTCCATGGAGAAACCTCGGGAAGGAGAGTGGAGAGTGAGACGGTTACCAAGGTTGCGCATGATGTTGTATCCATAAGTCCAGATACCAAGAGCGATACCAGCACCACCAAAGCAGCTATTCAGAGTTAGTGGTTGATCATACCAAAGTGCATGCAGTGTAAGACTTACAGAATCCAGACGGGGACAGAAGACTTGCTACCCTCAAGACCACCAGTTCTCCAGATCTGATAGATGGTGGCATAAGGACCAATAGCGTTGGCGACATCGTTGGCACCGTGAGTGAAAGAAGCGGTACAGGCAGTCATGACTTGCATAAAGGTGTAGAGATACTCAGCACGGTTGTCGTAGTGAGCGACGTGAGCGTGAATCTCATCCAAATCACCGGTAAGCATGCTCTTCTTCTTCTGCATGGCAATGATATCCTGGTCAACACCGGAGAGGAAAGCCTTCTTGAGACACCAGAAGAGAACAGCACCGCTGAACCAGTTGCCTTCAGGCTTGGGACCGACAAGGCTGCGAGGAGCCTTGGGCTCAACACGCTCCTCGATGTCAGGAGTACCCTCAGATGAAGTCTTCTTGTTCTCGGTGGTGGGCTCCTTGCCCTCGTTGCTGGTCTGGTCTTGAGCGCGCTCAAACTCATCGCTACCATTGCGACCGGCACGGCGGAGACCATCAAGCTCTTCGCGGGTAAGATGACCCTCGTAGAAATCCTTGATACCACCAGCGGCACCCTCGGGCTGAGCGGGAGGAGGAGGGCGACGGAGGAGAAGAGGGCCTTGGAAGATGTTCCACCAGCGAAGCTCCCAGTCGTCACAGATGACGAGGCGGTAGAGCCAGGGAACGAGGAAAATGGTGATGAGAAGAGCCCAAGCGGCACCGACACCGATGATCATACCGGCGGTCTCAGCGTCGTTGAAGGTGACCTTGATGCTACCGCCCTTCCAGACGATAAGCATGGTAAGAAGAGAAGCAGTGATACCAAAGTAAATGGGAGTGAGGAAAAGACCCTTCCAAACAGGCTTGCTTCGCAGCATAACACCGTACTTTGTGATAAGGAAGATGATAGCCGCAAAAGCACCAGACAGACCAGGAGCAATGATCCAAGCTAGAAAGACCGAGACGACACCAGAGCTAATGCCCTTATCGAACTCAGCCCAGTGAATACCATCAACACCAACAAGCGCAATACCCATACCGATAACACCACCCATGATGGAGTGAGTCGTCGAGACGGGGAGACCGATCTTGGTACAGAAGGTGAGGTACAGGGAGGAGGAAACGATGGCGCACATCATGCCGAGCATGAGAAGAGCAGGGTCGGACTCGAACTGGTCAATGTCGACGACCTTGGTGCGGATGGTGTCGGCGACACGGGCGCCGACACCGACGGAGCCAGCGAATTCGAGGATGGAGCCGAGGGTCATGGCCTGGATGTAGCTGATGGATCGGGATGAGACCGACGTGGCCCATGAGTTGGCGACATCGTTGGCACCTAGAATGTCAGCATAGCTTCAAGAGAGTGAGACTGAAGTGACGTACCGATGTTCCAGGCGTCAAGGAACGAGAAGATGGTGCCTATGGCGAAGATGTAATCATACTGATGAAGCACCATGATCAAAGCAGACCGAGAACTCGGATTTCTCTCACTCTTGGAAATATTCTAGAAGAGAGTGAATTGAACTGAACAGTCGATGTCGAGCATTGCAGAAACAGCCCGACCCCGACTCCTTATATCACCGAATCCCTCGCCATGGTGTGTGGAGCGGGTAAGGCTTGGCGAACAAGCTTAATCTTATGCTTCTTGGGATGGTGCACACGTCTTTAGCGACAAGGTCCCCTCGGTGAGTCCTTTGGTAGATTTATCGTCTTGGCGGGTGTGCTTGGCACGCGAGCAGGGGAGGCATCTCGTGCGTGGGTTCTTGATGTTCGTTGGGTAAAGAAGATCTAGGCGGGAAAGGGTTGTGGGGGTTTGTGAGGATAGGGCCTTGGTATCGTGGCTATGAGCTAAAGATCTTGTAATTGAGATATTCGATGGATTGAATATGTACATGAGGATATTGAGGTTGTTGTTTAGAGGTTGACTGCACGAGAGTGACAGTGACAGGTGAGGGGACTTGATGCTACCATGCGCTAGGACCAGAAGAGTCGCTTGCCTGCAGATGGGCTTGCGGCATGGCCTCAAAGCTCCAAACAAGGGTGAATAGCATTACCGACCATATCGAAAGGACCAGACTTCGTCGACAATAGCGTCGAACTGGCCCCCAAAGAAGAACGCACCACCGGAACTGTAAACACCGGAAATAGAGGCTTGTACTCGAGCCGTCGATACCAGATGACAGAAATACTCGCACAAACAAAGCTATGACACTGTCTAATTATTTTCTGCATCTAAAAAGACACTCTTCTCCGTGGAATCCGTCATGGCCGCTCATCAACCCACGTGCATCAACAATTGTCGTTGAGAGAGGCTCTCTGGAGCAGGGGGCGGGAGCCAATAAGATGGGCCGCAGCTCCACGTGGAGAGGGTCGTTCGCCCAGAGATAACCTCCCCAGATGCCAAGACTGATCAATTACAGGGGTTATCGTATCACTGCTTGAGAGTTGAGACAGGTTTGTGAAGATCAAAAAGGTTAACGAGAATAAAGTTATTAGAGTTGTTCTTTTGGACTTCTTCTTATATCCGTATAACGGCTGCGAATACTATGCAGGATTAAAGGCGCTTGTATAGATGTCTCGTCAGTTACAGTGATGGTGATGAATCGCCATCTCGAAATCGTAAATTCGCCTTGATCTTTGGCTGTGAGACTAACGAGAGCCAATATCCCACATCGCTCCATCCATTTCAACCCGTCCTTCGCCAAGCTCTCGCCAAGGACCGCGCCACTACTCCTTCTCCTCCCGCTGCAACATGAGCTTCTCATACAAGCACGTTCCCTCCCCGCCAAGTCTGCCGCTGACGATTCTAGCGACACCGAAGCTTTTTTTACATCCTGTTCCTCGGTGCATGTGGTTCTTGGCTTTAACAGCGGGAAAGCATCCGGGATTCCCTGCTGCGCTGGTGATTGGCAGTATCTGGTGGTGGTTGGTAGGGAAAAGCCAGTAAAGTCACAGCACCCGCGACTCTTGCTTGGCTGTTAACCTGCTTTCGTAATGGTGGTTCAGCTTCCTCGGTGGTCGCCTTTTGTGGCCTGTCTGTTCTAGAAGTATCCCCGTCTTGGCTGGTGATGTGAAGCTCATTGGGGAGAGCCGAGAGCGGGAAAATGTGCGAATATTGGGTTTTGAGAGCATGGCAGAATTTCTTCAAGGAGTTCGAACGCCAAGTCTGGGTAGTTTGCCAATCAGTTCATCTGCCGCTACATCAGCTTATCGATGCATGATCAGCCAGTATGAATCTAGCTTGTATTTATGATTTCTCTCCTACACATGACAGGATCAATCTCATAGTCTAGATATGTCAGAAAAGGAAAGACTATTGTTTATGGTTTGTCATGGTTGACGGAACTTTATTGCAATTTCGACCCAATCAATTCTGGCTTTCTCCCGAGCTTGTTTTCTGTGACTTATCGTTGAGGTTGATCAAGTTAAAACAATAACTCTTGTCTCTGACTGTTTATATTGGCCGCTTTCTCTAACAAACCTTCAGCATTTGGGTTTTTTTTATGAGACTAAGTTCAAAGTTCTGTATGCCCATTTAAGCTCTTGGCCAGAGGTCAATAACACATTCAACCTAGCTACTGGCTACAGCATAGATAAGCTTCTGTAAATCCAGTCAAGGTTTCAAAGAGTACATATCAGACCAATTAACAGCAACACCTTAGTTTTAATACATTTGCAGGCAGCATAAGCTTTAAAACTGGACACGAATAAAATAATATTTCAAGCCTCATTGAATCTCTCTTCTAGGCTTCAATCTCGTCCCTTTTCTAAGCTCTTTATCTTGGGCTGGCATTTTCTGCGAATTTCGCCTATGACCAAAGCAATGGAGCCCTTCCCTTTTCAACGTTTGCCTGTTGAGCTAAAGATAATGATCATCAGACTTGCTATTCCCTCGGTCACAGCACCCAGGACTATGGACCACGGCGATGTCTATGAACTTCGAGATGGTAAAGAATTGAACCGGGTCCGTGATTCTTGTGAGGAAATCAGGGTAATACTCAATCAAATTCGTTATCTCGTGGCATTTTCACGCGGAAGAGAGTTATTTCGACTTGACCCTGTGCACGACACATTAATGGTACATCAAGCGAATTTTCCTGCTTTTATGGCACCTCCAACAGCCCGGACACAAGGGCAACAATCGTTTCAACAAGCCGGTATTCCTATCCAACATATCTTCTGCCATTTTCCATGCCCTCCGCTCCCAAGGGGAGCTCCAGGTAAGTTCTACGCACTTGGATCGAAAGTTACTAGGAGTATTGACATCACTACAGTACACCCCACTGTTAAAGTCCAACCGGAGAATGAAGTACAGGCGTACAGCCAGATGCCATTCGAATATTCGTTGCCTCTTTGGTCTCGTCTCCCAATGCTCAAGAAGTTTGCCCTGGCCTTTGACACCTCTGAGAGGAATTGGCATATTGAGGGGTTTCAGCAATACGGGCCAAATATCATTGGCTGGCGGCCTCCTGGCAACCTTTGGGGCATCGCGAGAGGCGACCCTTGGGAAGAATATGATAGACTCAACAATGTTGATTCTCTGCGGCTTCGGTGTGATACCGGTATCCCCTGGAATTTCGCGGCTCCTGTCGATAATTTGAGCGATCTACGAGATCTTAGTGGGAGAGCCTATTGGCAGGATTGTCCAAGGATCGGTTTTCATGGGTACAGTCGAGGTAACATATCCCAGGGAGGGAAATGGCCTGGATTCAGATATTGGACTGGGACAAAGAAAATCGAATTTAGGCCTTTATCGTGGCCAGAGGTACAACCTTTCCCGGAGGAATACCAAAGAGAAACCTGGCAACCTAGGTATCCTGATTTCCTTGCACGACTATGGATCAATCGGCCAAGTGCGCCAGTAGATAATGAGCAGTCAAAATACGGTTGGATTGAGGTTAAGCCTCCCGAAGAAGGCGACCCTCCTTGGGTAGAGCAGGTAGCAACAACGTGGAAGATGGTCAGGGATTCGTTGTTGAGAATGAACGGGGATATGAACGTTGAGTGGCGGTCTCAAAGCAAGTGAGGGATTGAAAGTTCAAGCGAGTTTTTAAGCAACATGACTAACAATGAGAGGGAACGGAAAAGGCACCACGACACAGATACTAGAATTAAAGTCAATGTGAGGAATCTGGTAGAGGTTTCAGGAGAAGAAGCAGAATATCCCGAATAAATAAAATAACACCAGAACGACCAGATGCTCTCCAGGAGACCGGGCCCGACCTAAGCGTTCAAGTCAATAGATCTAGGCCAAGACGAGTCCGTAGGCAACACATCATTTACCAAGCCAACTTGGATAATATTCCATGAGGCCATCTCCGGACACCAAACTTGCGAGCCTCATCTAACAAAAGCTGGAAAATACCAAAGGCGAAAGGAAGAAACCAATGCTCAACAGGTACAGGCGTAGTACCCAAGACAGGCTGCAGAGGCGGGATGTACAGCCAGAAGATAGCCATAGCAAGCGAAAAGATGATAGCAGGGAACAGATACCAGTTCTGCGTGTTCGGGTTGAAAAATGGCGGATGCTGGAATATACTGAGTCGACGAGTTCTAGTCGCCATCAGATTGAACCACTGCATCACGACAAGGGTGATAAAGTAGATGGACGAGGCCTCGTTGGTCTTGGCCAGGTAGTAATCTGGATCGATGCCAGCAGGGAGCTTTCCGAAGCTGAACCACAGCTCGCTGAAGGGGATGCCTTGGCGCTGGAGGTACCAGAATGCCATGGCGAATGAGGCGACGGTTTGGAGGACGCCGTTGACTCCGTATGCCTGGAGGATGAGCTGCCAGTTGACTAGGCGATCCTTCTTGATGTTGCGTGGTGGGCGGGTCAGGACGTCGGCCTCGGGCTTTTCGTAGGATAGCATTGTCGCGGCGGCGCAGTCGGTGAAGCAGCTAGTTCAAGTTAGTAGGTGTTGGGCCACAAGCAGCAAGGACACTTACCAGATGATGATCATGAGGAATGAGGACAGAGCTTGGGGTAAGCCAAAGGCGACAAAAGCCATGACGGGCCAGAATTCTGAGAATGATCCGGCAGGCAAGAGGTAACAGATGACCTGGCAATGTCAGTCTATCATCTTTTAAATAGAGCTCGTCAACACATACCTTCTTGAGATTGTCAAACACAACACGACCATACTGAACAGCCATAATGATAGAGGAGAAAGTATCAAGCAGAACCATATCAGCCGCCTCCATAGCGATATCCGAGCCACTGCCCATCGAGATACCAACATCAGCAGCCCTCAGCGAGGGAGCATCGTTGACTCCATCACCCGTCATGGCCACAACATTGCCCTTCTGGAACTCACGAACGATTCTAAGCTTTTGTTCCGGCGTTGTGCGTGCAAACACGATCTCCTCGTAGTGAGTAAGTGTCTCCCACTGATGTTCGTTAAGATGCATGAGCTCTGGGCCGCTGAGGACGATGGCGCCGAGGTGGGAGACAGGTGAGTCTTTGGTGTCGTCGGGGCCGTAGCGCTGGAGAGCTGTGCTGTCGTCGACGGTTTGGGAGGTGACGATACCGGCTTCGCGGGCGATGGCTAGGGCAGTGAGGGCAAAATCACCGGTGACCTATCGGACCGTCAGTTTATACTACGGATACACCGCGAGGGCGGTTACGTACCATGGCGATTCGGATACCAGCGCCGCGCAACGTGCTCACAACATGAGGAATGTCATGCCTGAGGGGATCGACGATGGCAACCATTCCGACCAAGGTAAGGCCAGTATTGGACTCCCGTGTAACTGCGTGCTCAAACTCACTCGTCTCCCTATTTTTGGGGAGGTCACTGCCCTTGACGATCTTGCGGGCAAGTAACAGACATCGTTTACCTTGTGAAGAGTAGGTGTTCTTCAGCTGCTCCACCGTAGCCCGCATAGCCGCATTGAGAGGAATGGTTTCGCCATGTTCAGAGACATAGTGCGAGCAGCGACCGATAAGAACATCAGGAGCGCCTTTGATGGTCAGGAGGCTAAATACCGTTCATGGTTAGAAGGTTCATCCTGAGTGTTTTGGTGGCTACTCACACATCGTCGGTGTTGAATACGGTCTCCTTGCTAAGAGTAGAAACGATAGCCTCTGTCCTTGTGCAGGAGAAGCAACGAATCATGAACTTGTTCTTACTGTTGAAAGCAAGATCATAGATCTTGTTCCAGCAAGAACGTAGGTAATCTACACTGGTGGGATCCACAAACTCAGCAAATCGTAGAATAGCTTGATCCGTCGCATCACCAAAGATCCTTCTGTCAGCCAGCGGAGCATCCTTTGTAGCGGCATCAAACTCGGATGCGTTACAGAGTGCAGCCAAAGCACGGAGTTGGATGATCGGGTGTGTAGCGGATTTGGACTGGCCAAACTTGCCGCGAGCGTTCTCAATGGTCATGTTGAGTCCCCCGACTGCGCAGTCAGACACAGCCATCCGGGCCTATGCATGTGTTAGCGCAGCCCAAACACGGAGGATAGGTGATAGACTTACAGTGGTGAGAGTACCAGTCTTGTCAGAGCAGATGACCGAGACGGATCCAAGCGTCTCGACAGTCTTGAGGGACTTGCAGAGAATCTTGTTCTTCTTCATCAGGTTGGCTGTGATGGTGAGGCCAGCAGTGATGGCGATAGGGAGACCTTCTGGGATGAAAGCGATGGCGACGCTGACGCAGTTGACGATGAGGGTTGGCACGTTAATGAAGTCGGGGTGCTTCTTTTTCAGGAACGCGCCCCTGTTGAATTATGTCAGTGTTGTAACACAGGGGTGAGGTGGTGAGGGGATCTACCAAATGATGCAGACAACAGCGATCATACTTATCATGATACTAGCAATGATGATGACAAAGTAAAGAACTTCCTTCTCAAGCGTCGTCATCTGGACCTTGGGCTCGTTCGTCAAACTGGCGATACGTCCAAACACTGTTCTATCACCAGTAGCAACAACAATACCGGTACACGAGCCAAGGATACAGTGTGTACCTTGCAGACCAATATTGTGCGTCTCAAGGTAGTTGGTATCAGTGTGATCTACAGTACCCGCCACAGGCTTAGACTCTCCAGTAAGAACAGAGCGATCAAACTTGACGTCGGATGAAGCCTCGATCAAGCGAATGTCAGCGGGTAGCTTGTTACCAGCTTTGACCTTGATGACATCTCCTGGTACGATATCTGCAGCATTGAGGTCAACGAGGTGACCATCGCGAATGACATGACCTTCTTCAGGGAGCATGTTCTTGATGGAGGACATAGTGCGTGATGTAGACCAGTCCTGAAACATGTTGAAGAGTGCTTGGATGAAGAAGACGGCAAGAAGTACAATAGCGAGCGCCTTTCAGAATTAGCAGATCGAAAGAAAGACGGAGAATATGTACTCACAAGGTTGGCAACAGCAGGAGGATCACCCAATGGCTTCCACGAGATGAAGACTAGGATACAACCGGTGAGAAGGATACTACCAAAACCGCCGAAGAAGTAGAGGAAGATTGTTCTGAACCAGTGCGTCTTGGCGGGAGATGGTGCGTTTCTGCCATATTCACGCTGTCGCCTCTCAGCTTGCTCGGTCGAAAGGCCAGCGGAGGACGATGTAGTGAGTCGTTTCTCAACGTCGAAGGGTGCAATGGTATGCCACTCGAGGTCCGTCAAAGCTGTCACGCGCATCTGTGGTCAGTACACGTCTACCCAGTAGAGTCAGATGAGGGTATCTTACCCTTTGTAGTAACGTCTTTAGCCTTGGCTAGTTCAGCCTGTTCCTTGCCCTTGGATTCCTCGATGTTGAATGACCTGTCGAAACATCAGCACAATTACCTCCTTAGTTCGCAGTGAGGAGAGACTGCGACTCACACGGTGCGATAAGTAACAGGCAGAACAAGCGACGGATCAGCGCGATTTCTCGAGCCCGCTCTATGAATACTCAAGGAATCCCTTGAGCGAGAGCGAGACCGCCTACGGGAGCGGCGTTCACCATGACGCGAAAACCTAACGGCTTCGTCGTCATCGTTCCAGTGAATGCGCTCACCGAAAAGAGCGGCGTCCTTTTTCTCGTCTTCAATCATGTTGAAGGTGAGAGGACGGGTAACCAAGTGAGAAGAGATGAGATTTCAAAGGTAGTAGCAGAGTGGAAAGTAATGGTAAAAACGAGAGGAAAGTCTGGGAGAATGCGAGCCTTGATATTGGTTTTGGTATGTGGATAGCAGGATAATCGCTCATCATTTCCTGGACAGTTCGCGTTAAGCGACTCGTAAAGGCTGGCTGAAGTATATCGTATAAGAGCCTCCATAGTAAAAGTACAATCCTCCGATCATACCTCAGCTCCGCCTTTAATCCCACGTTCAAAGCAGGATTAGTGGCTTTTCTCTTTTCTCGATCCCTTTTCTCCACAGGACCTGAATCAAGAGGCGTAGGAAACTTAAAAAACCGGTGTCGATAAACGAGAAGGATGTGGAGGCCGTTTAGCGTGCGCCCTCCTCAGTGTCATGATGTTAGACCGGCCCTGGGAGTGTACCAATATGGTGGTTGAGATATCACCAACTTGGTGTTTCGTGCGTTCACGATTGGCCATTCTAGGCCATGTGGGAGGTCGCCATGTGCACTGCCTCGATGGCAATAAGCAAGATGTTTACGCTTAAACGAGTAATGCTTGAGCTATGACGTGAAGGAATCGTGGGGAGTCTTGGGACTGTCTTGGTTCCTTGTGCACGGTTGACTCAATATACAGGGTACTACTGGTGAGGGAATATCGAGGGAGGACAAGATTGGACGAAATGCTTGGACTAGCTGAGGAGGCGCAGCGCAGCGTCGATCGTTGTAGGTAATCCGGTTCGGCATGTGCCTGAACTGGGCAGTCTCACTAATGCAGCAGAGACACAATGTGATCAGTGCACTTCAACTGACAGAATTGAGCACAGGCATGCAAAGAGCTAAGAGAAAACAAGCCTTTTCCTTCCGAGCAAGTGGGTGTAGGGATTGCAGCAAATGCAACACTATCCAGGTTTTGTCAGCGGACCCCTCCCCTCTAGCCGGAATCTGGCAGCTCGCTTGCAGTGAGGGAACAGAGCCAGGATGAAACGAGGTATCCGAGATTGACACACTACCTTGGCAACGGGCGCAGCTGGCAGCCGGTGCACTTCTCGTTGGATGCAAAGTTGGAGCTCGATTTACGACGTCTTGGCTCTGCGAGACAAGCTTTTTAGCGCCGGGTCCTAGCGTTCAGGGTCCCCGCCAGTGCAACGCTGTCACGCAAGCCACTGATGTTTTACGAGAGGGTACTTTTTAATATGTCATATCATGATAAAAGAACGATCGCGACATTTGGGCAGGACACTTGCTTTGCCATCCAGGTACATTGGTGAATGGGAAGAGATGTAATCTTGGGGCAATGCGCGATTAGCTTCTCTGAACCAGGACAAACCAGCGCCTCAATGCAAACTCCCTGGCGTATTTTAAAAACGTTCATTTCTTGCTCCTTCGCACAAGTCCTGGGTAAAAAAAAAGGGTCATCTGGCACAAACAAAGAGGGGAATTTCGCCGTTGGTGGATGATGAGGGATTTATCTTAGTCGCTGGCTTCTTCTTTACGAGGGCCGCCAGGTACCGTCTTGTCATTTCTGAGCTCTGAGAATAGGGCTGTAGACTACCCCAGTACAAGGCGCTGTTTAGCTCGCGTGGGCCAGTATTTAATCCCCGACCCCGTCGCGCTACCCAGATTCAGGTTGTCAGATTCGGCTGGCGGCCTCCAGCGAGCTCCATTTTACGCAGAAATTACGGACAGAGGCCACTTCTGACGGGGTCTTCTTTTACAAATTGCAATGCTCTGGAATGTAATATTTATGTAATGTGAGTTTTTGGTGGGCAGTCAAGCTTTGAGGCTAGGTAACATAATTGGGGAGCGAGGTTGTATGTTCTTGAGCACGTCACTAAGAGCAAGTCTTGAGGAACAGTCGGTGAAGGGGCAGAGGTAGTGCCTGATCATGGTTCGGTGCAGGACTAACTAATTTCTTTAAGTGTAACGCTAGTATGGGCCATATAGATCGTAGACTTGCCAACCTAAGCATATAAAGGAAATGTGCGATTAAGTGGTTGGTAATTGACTCACTTCCTTAGAGGTATAGGGTAATGCATTTCGAGATTGTCTCCCAGCAGCATCACATTCTAAGATACACAACTATCAATTATTTAATTTTTAAATTTTTAAATAGATTATCATCAATAATTTATTTTATAATATTTTGCTTAGAGTTGCTTCATCTTCCTACGAGCATGTTAAGTCATTTTGCTGACGCATAGCATTCAGTCCCAGTTTCACCGTGCGCTGCCGCATCGCATCAGATTGATCTCTTTATCGATAAGTAATATCTCAGCACCCAAATACCATAAGTGACGTCACATCATAACTCTCATCTCCTCCATCACCAGCTTCACATGATGGGAATACAAAAGGTGCACTCTCGCCCTCATCAATTCCATTGAACTCTACCACCCCGCGGGATTTGGGGTCCATCGAACATCCAACCAATCCCAACCCTCAATTGCTCGCTAGATCACCCCCAAAACTCCCCCTCCCCCACGGCGGGGCTCCTCCGGCCTCGGCTTCAACACAAAAGACGAGCTGTGATTGGCCTCTTTGCTACCAAACGGTCTTCTTTCCGATGTCATCATGTTGCCCATCATGCGCGCATCTCCACGCTTCGGCATCCGTACATATACCTCCCACTCCCTGCAAACCCTCCTCTCGACAAGATTCATCTCCTCATACACTCACAAACTGCCCGCCATGAAGCTCCTCTACCCCACATCCCTCAAACTCGACGTCCAGAGCCTCGAGGGCTTCTCCGTCGATCTCTTCCCCTACGACGTGAAGAAGACCATCCCCGAAGAGCACGTCGACGCCGAGATCCTCGTCACCTGGACAAACACAGCCGAGAACCTGAAAGACGCCGCAAAGCGCCTCAAAAAGCTCCAATGGATCCAGTCCCTCGCCGCGGGGCCAAATGATGTCCTGAGTGCTGGGTTCGACGCCTCCAAGATCAAAATCACAACGGGCTCGGGTCTGCACGATCACACTGTCGCTGAGCATGCGCTGGGTCTGCTGCTCAACGCCGCGCGCCGCTTCTACGAGATGCGCGATTACCAGCTCCAGGGAAAATGGCCCGGCCATCTCGGCGGTCCTCAGCCCGATAGACCCAAGAATGCATTTACGACACTGCGCGATGCGCGTGTTCTCATCTGGGGCTTCGGCAACATTGCAAAGAGCCTCACCCCGCAGCTCATCGGCCTCGGCGCCGAGGTTCGGGGCATTGCGCGCCGAAAGGGCGTCCGCAACGGAATTGAAGTCTACAGCGAGGACGACCTCGACGCACTCCTCCCCGAGACCGACGCGCTAGTCATGATTCTCCCCGGCTCTGACTCCACGCGCCACGTTCTCAACGCTCAGCGCCTGAAGCAGTTGCCCAAGCACGCGTGGGTCGTCAACGTGGGGCGCGGTACATCCGTTGACGAGGATGCGCTTGTTGATGCGCTTGAGAAGGGAGAGATTGGCGGTGCGGCGCTGGATGTCTTTGAGACTGAGCCGCTTCCTGAGCCGAGCAGGATCTGGAAGGCTCCTAATACTATCGTGTCGCCGCATGCGGCTGGTGGAAGACCTCAGGGTGCGGAGGGGCTTATCGCTGATAACCTAAGACGGTTTAGGGCGACGCAGGAGTTGAAGAACCTCATTTAAAATAGAATAGAGAATAAAAGTAAATACTTCAAGTCAGCGATGATCAGTTCTTAGTGAAATTATTATGATTCAAATACATTCTGTAGACAAGGTCTCAGGGTCGATTGATGAGGGCATTCGCGGTAAATATGTGACCCCGCTTTTCTGCCATGACGAAGCAATTCGCAGACAGTTCTTTTCATTATTAGCCAGATATCTCCCGATGAAACAGTATAAGCTCTGTTGGGTGCAAAAGCTTTTCTAGCTAAGTCAAGCTGCTTCACGGTCGAGCTGGTGGTGTAAAAAAGCTCCAAAGAGGCTTCAGGATAGCTTAAAGACAAAGGGTTGGCTGGAGATGAGTAAGAGAAATGATATCGTCAGAAAACCTTGGCTCTAATACGAATGAGATAAGATCAAATCTGGAAACACCAGAGTAGTTCAAGTATGTATCATGTCAAAGTGGAAAGCAGAGAGAATGGAGTGATCGGCCGATCTATTGACTATAGAAAAAGAAACTAAAGCAAACTGCAAGTCCGAACAAAACGAATGTCTAGTACAAGTTCAAATCTCCATCATGATATCACAAACTGAGATATCGTGATCCCATATTGCTTTTCATGCTGTGTCAAGTCCAGCCCAGGCTCCAACCATCTAAAGCTGAAACCCGAGCATCCTCCAGCGACCTCATGCAAGTGTCAGTGAGGAGAAGCCGCTTAGTTGTGCTTCTGCTCGTTGTTGCCAGCCTTGTTGGCGTTAGCGGCCGCGTTCTTGTTGACCTTCTCACCAGTCTGAGCCTGCTCCTCGCCACCATTCTTGCTCTCAGTCTTGGTAGCGCTCTTGTCATCAGCCTGCTTCTCGGAAGGAGCCTGTCCACGGGGCTCGTCATGAGTAGGAGCAGTAGTAGGAACATTGGCAGCAGAGCATCCCTTAGCAAAGACGTAGAGCTCATCGTCACGACGAGGAATCTTGGAGGGAGCAACCTTGTACAGCTTGCACACAGGCGCAGAGGCATCAGCAGGAAGACCAAACAGGAAACTCTGGCAAGAAGCCTGAGCCTCACAAGCATCCTGACACTTCTCAGCCGTCTTGACACTAGGAGTAGCAAAAGGCTGGATCTTGCTGTTGCTGGCACCAGTAGGCGCAGTGTTGCAGACCAGATCCCTCGCAGCCTTGCTCTTCACCTCGCCGCGCGGCTTGTCCTGAGTAGGCTTGGTGTTGGGCACAGCCTTGTCAGAGCACGCCTTGTCAGAGACATACAGGTTGTTTCCCTGGCTGGGGACCTGGGCCGCAGGGACAGAGTACAGCTTGCAGGTGGGAGCCTTGGCGTCGGCAGGCAGGCCGAAGATGAAGCTCTTGCAGGAGGAGTTGGCGGCGCAGAGCTTCTGGCAGGCCTGGGCGGTGGAGGCAGCTGGGGAGGAAAGGGGTTGGACTTTGGCGGAGGGAGTGCCGGAGGGGGCGATGTTGCACTGCTGAGAGCGAGTGTCGAAGGGGTGAGCGAGGATGGCAGCGGCCATTGAGGCGGTGAGCATGGCGATGGTGGTCTTCATGATGAAAGATGGTGAACTTGGAGGTTGAAGTTGATGTAAAAGTGAGTTGAAAGAGTGTGAGGATGTTTGATCGAAGTGATTGTGTTGGTGAAGAAAGGCCAGTCTTTGTCGAGATTTGATGATTCCTTTATACCTCTCGAGTCGATCATATTCAAGGATCTTAACGACAGCGTTGTTCCGTAACTCCTCATGACCGCGTCAGCTATTTCCATAACGACGTGAAGACCAGACGCTTTGGCCTGTTGGGGGTTATAGCATCACACAGTCTCGATGGCAATGCAACTCGAGGCTGGAGTCAACTCCACACCATGCATGCAGACAGTGCTTCTTCTGATGGTCCCGAGCTTACGTGCCCCGTTATGAAACCAGTAGAGGTAAATCTTCTCGAGTCCATGACACAGAGTATGGTCTGATTCTTTGGTGCTTAGTCAGTAGCTGTCCACTGGTTCGCAACATGACGTGTTCTATGTGATAGTCACCATGCGATGTCTGCCGTCAAATCCTTTCGATCGATTCTCGTCAGTCATCAGTGGTCATTCGTTGGATGGAATGTTCCGTCGTTCATTGCGGCTGGGGAGAAGTGATGGCTGGTTATTTGCCAGCATTAGGCCGATCCCCCACATGCCGTTGAAATAAATCACCGTTTATTCCTCCCGGAACCCAGGAGGCTGGAAGAATTCTGTAGGTTTACGCTAAAAGCTTGCCTGTGAGTTCAAGGCTTGCAGTAGCTGCGTGGAGTCGGTGGCTGAGGCTCTGGATAGGGAAATATTCAAGTTATGAATAGAACTTGGCTATTACTAGGACTGAATCTTCATCTTTTTCATGATAATGTACTACTGGCTTTTTCAATTAATTCACAACACTAGAGTTCACATCTTTAGCTAGACATCACCGCATAGACACCGCTCAATTAGTAACCAACCTTGATCCTGTTCACCATACAGTTCATATTCCGTGAACGCAACAGCTCCCGGGTAGTTTTCAATTGATCTTTAGATATTATTCTCCTTGTATTGAGTGGCTGTGCATTACCGTTTCTTCGATCCACTCAACATGAAACGGCCAGCGTCCAAACTACTGCATACAGTGCGCCCCAGAAAACGTTTCGACCGCATAAACATCCACGTCACTGGGACCAAAGCTCAACAACCTGGTCCGTCTGCGGATACTGACGCCTACAGTTACTATTCTTACTCTTCCCGACAGGGGGGAGGGTTCTCGATTGGATGATATTCAGCGAACAAGCCTTACAATGGTCATGGCTGTTGTGCTTCCCTCCAGCGGATCATCCCACTTCCCGCTCCGACACTAGCTTCAGTGACAAGCTTTCGGGATATAACTGGATACTGGCACTTTCGCCAATAGACGCTCTTGTATTGTTTGTTTTCGGATGAAACGGGGGAAGTATTCTACCGAGCTGACTTCTCTGATGTTCTGTCGGGAGAGATGGACGACAAGAAGCAGAGGTTGTACCAGGGCCTCGATATTGAGGCTAAGAGTGGCTGAAGGTTTCAGAAGCCGACTTAGCCATTCATTTGGAAGCAGCTTGGAAAAAGGTCTTACGAATTTGAAGAGTGGCAGTAGAGGAAGCTGAGTGAAGCTGTGCATGGCAGAGTAGAAGCTTGCATGAATCTGAATCAATAGTTCATAATGGAGCCCATGATGATTCCACAATGTGTTTGAGAATCAGTAAGAATGGCCTGTCGGGAGTGTAGGTAGAAAGGCCCATACGTGCACGTTGGCCGACGAAATGACCAATTTCGGGATCGAGACCAACCTGCGGATGGATGATGAGGCCATTGGAAGAGCATCACGGAGCTGCTCATGAGTAGTACCAGTAGATACAGCATCTCCAGGAAGTCAAGCCAAGAGGACTATCTAGCTGAGCAAAGAAGAAAGGAGGAGTAACTTCGTAGGGACTTTCGAGCACAAGAGCACTCCATAACGAAGAGCAGGTTGCGCGAGATCGAATTGCATGCCTCATCTTTTCCCATCACGCCGGGAGGGGAAACTAGCTGCCCCGCAAGCCCACGAGATCTCAGATTGGGAATGAATCTCGGGCGTTGAAGAGTCTAGCACAAATTAGACATCCTCTTGTTTCACGGCATGACCTCCGGGATGAATCCAACAACTCAGCCAGACACAAGAGCTTGACAGTCGATGTTGAAGGTAGATTATGTGACTCCTGAGCCCAGGCTTGTTGAGAAGATGCTTCTTTCCCACATCACGGCCAAGACCTTGGAGATTTGAGCGTTAGCTCTCAGACTATTGATTTCAGATTCATGCGGACCTCTATGCTGAGGGTCTTGTACGCCAAATAGCGTGACAAACGCGTCACTGAGAGAAGAATCACTTCTACTACATGAAGAAACTACGCTATGTGTTCAAAATTTTCGAAGATAAATACTTGACTTCTCTCCCATCAACTTCAGTTTTCTCATCACAGCATCAAACATTCTACAAACACTCGTTCGTCTTCACCACACTCTTTCAACCACATTCCTTTACTGTTCTCACTCTCTCCAACAGATTCAGTTCACAATGAAGTATTCTCTCACGCTCCTTTCCCTCTCCGTGGCCTCAGCCATGGCAACCCCCTTCGCCTCCAGCACCCCAAAGTGCAACATCGCCCCCAGCGCCTCCTCCAACCGCAAGGTTCAGCCTTACCATACCGATAAAGCCGACACCGCCATCGATTGCCAGACCTTCTGTGCCTCCGATGACTTCTGCAAGAGCTTTGCCTTTGGTCTCGTCAAGGGTCACTCGCACCCTAGCTGCCTCCTCTTCAAGGTCTCGGCTTCCGAGGTTCCTGCTCGCAAGGATGGTCTTCATGTCTTTGATAAGCAGTGTGCTGCTGATCGCGTTCCTACTTCTGCGCCTACTGCTTCTGAGCCTTGGGGTAGTGTGCCGAAGAAGGTTCTCGTTCGTCGATCTTTGAAGTGCAACTGTGCTGCTTCTGGTTCTGCGAGCGGTGATGTTGAGCCGTTCAAGACTACTACTGCTGCTACTGCTAAGGACTGCCAGGCCCTTGCTGAGGCAGACTCTTCCTGCCAGAGCTTCTTGTATGGTCTTCCCAGCGGATCAAGCACTCCTGTCTGCAAGCTTTACAAGGTTGCTGCTGCCAAGGTTCCTGCTCGTGGCGACACTCTCTTTGTCTTCGACAAGGGCTGCTCTTCTAAGCAGGTCCCTACAACTCCTCCCACCGAGGACGCTCCCCGCGGTCTCATCGGTACTGCCAAGGTTACAAAGGTTCAAAAGTCCGCGCCCAAGGTTACCAAGGCTGCTGAGGTAAAGGTCGAGAAGCAGAACAAGGACGCTTACAAGGTTTCCAACCCTAAGCCCAAGACCACCAAGGTACAGAAGCCCAAGGCTAAAGCTACCAAGGTCGCCAAGGTCGAGGGCGACAACACCCAGTACGCTCAGGTTGGCGAGGACTCTGCTAAGCACCAGGCCGAGGTCACCAAAGTTGAGAACAAGCAGCCCAAGGCCACCAAGGCCGCAAAAGTCGACAACAAGAAGGTCCAGAAGAACCAGGAAAAGTCTGGCAAGACTGAGGTCAAGGTTACCAAGGTTGAGAACAACAAGCCCCAGGCCACCAAGGTTCAGTACAAGGATGATACCCAGAACACCAACGACAAGGACAACACCAACGAGAACAAGAACGTCAAGGCCGACAGCCCCAAGACCCTCGCTACCAAGGTCCGCAACAATGAGCACCAAGCCACCAAGGTCCAGGCTGTTGAGCATCAGACTACCCAGGCCGAGGGCAAGAAGTCTGCTTGCAAGACCACCAAGGGCTCTGCTGCTCAGCCCAAGATCACCCAGGCTTAGAGGGCAATAGTTTGAGGAGGAAGTGGCTGTCTCAAGGTAGCTCTGTTGAAGAGCCTTCATTTCTTTCTCAATCTTCATCTTTAGGACATTTCTGTCTGTTCGCCATTCCCGGATCCTTGAGCGACGACAGGGTCTGTCTCTGTTGATAAACACTTTCCTTTCGTATCTATCTGCTTCATCTTCTGTACTCAATAATGTTTACATGGATTCGAGCTATATAGTCTTTCAATAACATACATTTCCTTTTTCACCTTAACTCGGGCTTCTGACAATAAATTCTGATCATTATACATTAATTCGGGATAAAGATGCATTTGCACAGTGGGCAGTCAACGTGGTGTTCCTTGAACCAAGAGTCCAAGCATCTGGTATGGAACACGTGCTCACATGTTAAGCGCCGTACATCTTCTTCGTCCACTAAAGTCTCAAGGCATACAGCACTACATAGCAATCGCTGTTAGCATGAATCCAGCCTTGTAGCATTTTGACATACCATATCTCTGCCAGACTGACTTCGGTTGAGCTCACGCTGGATTGCTTTCTGACATCCTTGTACTTGATAGATGGATTCGCTCGGTTTAGTGTCTGTAGGCTATGTCGCTCTATCGGCATTCGCTGTCTTGGTGGCACGCGAATGACGGTCATTCGAGGTTGTCGGCGGGTTTTGCAGCTTCGGAACTTTAACAGGATACTTGGCGGGTTAGCATCAACTCAGAAGCTAGTCAGTAAAACCTACACGATGATGGTCAGTATGGCGAGGGTCCCACCGAACAAGAACCAGGGTAGGTGCACTCCCGAAGCCCTGTCATCGTAGCTTTTAGCCTCTGGTCCGTACATCTGTATGTGTTTCGTAGATGGGGAGTTCGTTGGAGCGCTTACATCTAGGGCCCTTTACATGTGAATATCTGCAAAGCTCGACCGCATTCACGATCCGAGACTGGTGGACATGCCTCGGCTAAACCAGTTTTGACTGATTGTCAGATGATCAGAGCGGATATCAAAAGCAAAGGTGTCTCATCAAAACATTGGCAGTTGTCTAATGGCTGTTCAGAGCAGCAAGAGATGTGAACAGTAGCAACAAGACAACAAAGATTAAGAAGGAAGAGTACGATGAGAAAGATATTGTTCAAAACATGCTGAATTGATATGGACATCGCCCATCTTTCAAGGGATGCCCAGAATAACATCCAACTGACAAGACTAGCCAAGCACAGTAGCACTGCCACTCCCACCCTCGCTAAACCCAACCCGGAAACAAATCATCAGCCAAGAATCCATCACCCAACGTCGTCATCATCCATCAAAGATCCCCCGAAATATGCTCAAAATAAGCGATATAGACCCTGAGATCATCCTTTGACGCGTACATGGCCTTTATTCTAGAACACGAGTTATTGTTTCAGGACATCATCGTGTGCACTTCGTAGGGGCCGTAATATACAGGTAAAAAAACATGACTGGGTTCGTCGTATAAAGGTGGATCGCCAAGTTTACTCCAGGGGATGCCAAGTCGGCTTTGTTCAAGTTATCCGGTAGTTGCGTACACGCGGTGAACAAATTTTCTCCCTTTTTCTGCTGCCGAGTAATCAGTAATAAGGATTAAGCATACTGATCAACTTTATCTGCCACTTCAACTCAGCCCCCTCCCCATCCCATCCTTTTCCCTCATCATCATGGGTCTCGACTTTGGTCAGGCGATCGGCACAGCCTGTGCGACATTCGCCATCACCAACGTCGACGACATTTTCGTTCTCGTCGCCTTCTTCGCTGAGGCTACGACGAGTCGGTCGCTTACGCCTGTCAAGATCGCTATCGGGCAATATGTCGGGTTTACCGTCATTGTGGCCGTGAGCATGATTGGCTATGGCGCGTCTCTACTCATCCCTGCCCAACCAATTGGATTTCTCGGTCTGTTGCCCATATTACTGGGTATATGGAGGATTCTGAGCTACGTCTTTAACAAGGATGAGGATCAAACGGAGTCTTTGGATCAAGAGTTGACGACTGCCGATGGGTTCAAGAGTGTTTTCAAAGTCGCTTCGATTACTGTCATGAATGGCGCCGACAATATCAGCACGTACATTCCTCTCTTTGCAGAAGCAAAAGCTGGAGAACTGGCGATATATATCGTCGTCTACTACATCATGCTGGGTATATGGTTTCTCGCTGCATATCTCATCATGCGGCAAAAGCATATTCTGCACATTGCTCAGAAATATGCCCGCAGGTTGGTGCCATTTCTCTATGTTGGTCTCGGAATCTTCATCATCGTCAACTCGGACTGCTATCCCTGGGCTATTGAGGAAATTGACGATGATATTGCTTCACATCCTGGCAAGATCGTCATGGGTGTTACGACAGCTGGTCTTTTGGCGATCTGCATCAGCGCCATGCTTTGGAGGAAGTTGAGCCAGAGGTCGCAGGAAGTCTTAGTTGACGATGCATCGTCTGCTGCCAATGATCGAGGGGGATCACGAGAAGCGGGACAAGACCTGGTGCAAGTTGGAGAGCAGTCTGAAGTTTCCAGAGATGCAGGTAAGCTCAAGTCTCTCCTTCTACACTGATACCAGAAGTTGACGAGCAGGAAACTAGGCGACATCAACGATCCTACGAACAAAGCCGGAGCAAAATTCAAGGGTGTCCCCGTTGACGTTACAAAGGAGGGAGGTTCAGCGGTATAAATACCATTGCAGATAAAGAGATCATACTACCATGAAGCAACACCTGTTCTGGCATCAGGTTATTCTTAATATTATTTTCCCTCATCCAATGTCATCGTCTTGACAAGGCAACTGTATAACTGGCTAACCGTCCAATCCGCCGAATTGTCGAGGGTGAACAAGCTTATCAAGGCTACCGTCCTCGTGCAGATTACCTGCCGTCAAGTAAATTCCCAGAACCCTCCAATTCGACGCCATGTTGATATCCATGATCGCCATTTCCATGTTCAATTTCGACCCGCTTCCCCATAGTTTAGACTCCATTTGAGGGCTATTTGTTTCAGATGTCAATGCAACACAGAGATAAGGGCTGCAGGTTCTAGACATCACGTCGACACTTATCTGATACACAAGCCACGTGGGCACTTGCATTGCCAACATGCAGTTCGACGCAAGCAATCTTATCGACAATTCACCTCCAAAGGTGGTAATAGTAGTGGTCTAGATTCGGGCACCTTGCAGGCATCTTACTCGCCGATCAGCCGAGTTCGTCATCCCCTGGCGGCGTGGACGAATCAGAATGAGGACTGAAATGTCGTTGGGCAGAGTTGTCACTTCGAATCACCAGACTATGCTGAAAGGATAAAGAAACTTTGAGGCCCGATTGATAATGTGCGACGCTGCGTCCGTCGATCTATCGCCTTTCAGGCTGAATCATGACATAATATCCGGTGCTTACACCGCTTTTCATCGCACTCTCCGACCCCAAATTCCCAATGCGCCACCGAAACCAACAGTCAACTTTTCCAACATATCAGATTCCAATTTATTAGATACAAAGATGGCTGCGTCAAGTAAGAGCCCAGAACGCATCGCTGAACTTCGACAGAGTGAGGTGCCAGTCCCATGGTGTGACGAGTTTGAGAAGATGATAAGCGGCATGAAGTTAGTCTCGTCAATTTCTCTGAGAGACTATCTAACTTGGGACGTATAGCTTCAACACGGGAAACTCGCAAGAAATGATGGAGTACAAATTGGCCATAAAGAAGAAATTACTCTCTTTCAACGATGAGGGTATTCCTGATGGCAGCACCCTCACCTCATTAAAATCAAGACGTATGGGGGTAGCAAAAGACATGCTTGGAAAACTAGGCCAAGACGTCACCATCGAGCCCCCCTTCTTTCTCCTCTGGGGCTGCAACATATTCATCGGAAACGGCGTCTACATGAACCGAGAGTAAGCCTCACGGCCCCCACAGAAGCTCTTTTTGCTCAGAACTACGCAGGGTATCCATCCACGACAACGCGCTCGTGACTATAGGAGACGGCGTGCTCATAGGTCCTGGGGTCTGTATCTGTCCAGGAACTCACGCTGCTGATATGCAGAGTCGGAGAGAAACGCAGGGTACGTCGTTTGCGCTGCCGATCCATATAGAGGCGGATTGTTGGATTGGAGCGCGAGCTACGATATTGCCGGGTGTTACTATAGGGAGGGGAGCGACTGTGGCGGCGGGGGCGGTTGTTATTAAGGATGTTGAGGCGGAGACGTTGGTGGGAGGAGTTCCGGCGAGGTTTATTCGGAGTTTGACGGTGGATTCAGTATGAGGCAGAAATACGTCCAAAGGCCAGGCTGTCGCTTACACGAGGACGTGTCAAAGGTGACCGATGGCATTGATATCACCTGTCTTGACTTGGCTTGACCTAAACGCCATGCTTATCTACATCAACCTCCATCCACTTACATACAGCTACACTAAACTTATGCACCTGACAATCCATCCACAACCTCATCAATAACCTGATCAATAATCTTCTTCAACTCCTTCGACACCACCGCCGAGAACAAGACCATAACCACAAAGAACTCATCCCTCGGCTCATAAACACTAACCTCCTTCTCCCCAAACCTCGTCCAGCCCGCACTCCCATACTTAGCCACCTTATTCCCACTCTGATCATACAACTCGAATCCCGTGCCCGTCAGCGAATTCGCCTTCCACTTGAATTTCCCCATGTGTGTATGAAACCCCCAACTCCCCGTCAAGCTGCTGTTCTTGATCACCATTGGTCGGTTAAACACTGATACGTCGATGCGTGATGTGCTGATGTGCATCGTCGCTGAGGCTATTACGTTTTCGGGGGCGGCGGGACCGCGGTACATTAGGAGGGTTGAGCTGCTGGGGCGTTTGTAGATTGTGTACAGGGGAGGCGATTCTTTTGGGGCGTTCGAGGGGAGGATGGAGAGAAGGTTGTCGTCTTGGGGGTATGGACGGATGGTAAAGACTTGGGAACCATTGGAAGAGGAGCCTTGGGGGCTGAATGATCCGTATAAGACCTTGTTGAGCAGTTTCTCCATGGGTACGACGGTCAATGTGATGATTGGTTTCTGATGAATACTGTGTTTGCTGCTTGGGGAGCGGAACAAGCCAACAAGGCCGGTGAGGGATTCATTGTCAATTTATGTCTGTCCTTCCAAGATGCATCAAAAATATCAGATCATGGCATATCCCGTAAAGGTAAATATGCTACGACTCAGTTTGTAATTGTTAGTGCACTCTCCTGACATTGCACAGCCTGACGTTGCACAGCCCTGACAGTGGCAAGGGAGGTGATTGGTCAGTTGGCTCAGGCGGCTCTACGTGTATTAAATTCCGATGCATGCAGAGCTGAGACAGACGACGACGGTTCCGCTCTTTCAAAGGTGCTTTCCGCGATGATAGCTTCGTAGACGCTGTTATTTCTTAATTTAGCCTTTGTATCTTGACTTTACATAATCGATTCATCCTGGTATAGGCTGCTCTCGAGTGCAGACACGCTGAGGCCGTAGACTTACTCAACAGTTGGTCTCAGTACAGCAAGTCCCAGCCTATCAAGACCTCAGGACTGTTTACTGTAGCGAGAAGGCGAAAGATAGATCTTCACTGCAGCTCATCGTACAAGGCTAAGCAAGTCTGTCAGAAGCGCTGATCTCGGGATAATAAAGGCCTGTAGGTCTTGGATCAACAGCTCTGGACCAATTAATTCGCCAGCAGAATAAATAAGCATACTTGGACTCTTTAGACTTCGGAGAGAACGAGCAGATCACATACAAATACTCCCATCTCACTCAATTGCTTGCTTGCTATTTTAGAACATGCCAATCCCGTGGCTCATCCATCCCCCACTATTCCAAATCAGGCAAAATGGCGCGCTCCGTCATGGTCCAAGTGGAGCAAAACATGTGAGATCCATTTCCAAGGCTGAGTGAGGCCAAGCTTACATCCCAATCTCGACGAGTCTGCGGGGCCTTTAACTGTCTCGGGATTCCAGCTCATTTCCCAATCCAAGGAGGCCTCATCTCAATCTTGTCTCGTTTGGGTGAGATATACCGCTCTGACCAACAATGCCCGGCGTTCCATCTTACAAAGGCTGCGATGCTTGTCGCAAGCAGAAGAAAAAGGTGAGTTGGTGCGATAATGGCATCGGAGAATTGTTGAGTTAACGAGGTACTAGTGTGATAAAGCTCAGCCCAAGTGCGCGAGATGTCAAAGACTTGATATTCCGTGCATCAACGTTGGGAAACAGCGCTACAAGTTCAAAGTCCAGACCCTCGAACATGGAGATAGTATAAGTCTCCAGAGCATCGACACAGAAGATGACACTACGAGTTCAAGTTCGCGATCCTCAAATTCGCCTATTTCTTTCACCCAAGCGTTGATCAAAGTCCCATACAACAAAACAACAATGGTCACTCAAACGCTTGTCTCACGGCTCGAGATTACAGATCTGCGATATGATATCACTTGTTACGGAGACTTTCTTCGGCTCATCCCTGCAAGGTTGGGCAGGAATGAAGCTCTTGATGCGTCGGCCGATGCGTTAGCCACGACGTTTTCGACACTGCATAGACCGCAGGGGTATCAGACCGTCGAGGCACTTACCAAGTATATCAAAGCAATAAGCTCGTTGAGATTATGCTTGGAGGATCCTGCGAAGGCGAGGATGCCTGAGACTATGTGCTCAGTGTATCTGATTATGATCTGTCAGGTAACTGAATTCGAGTGCGAAGTTTGATCAAGACTGACAATTTTAGGGCTGGTTGGGAAGAGATGATGATCCGACGACGAGTCACGGCCAAGGTCTGGCATACCTCCTCAAAGCAGCGGCGAGAGAGAACTGGAAAGCCGGCTTTGAAACAGACATGCTCTTGACGTTCTGCGTCCCAGTCGTATGCCCCCACCTCGCTTCCTTTCCCCAGGTTCATCAGATCAGGCGAACTGACAGTCCCAGATCATAGAAAGCATATCAAACCCCAAGGTCAGGTTAGAAAAGTGGTTCTGGGACATGCTCGACAACTTCACGAAGAACAACCCCCCCTCAACACCCGAGAGCGCAAAAGCAAAGAAAGAAGGCCAAGACGCAGGCGGAATCCCAAGCCTTTCCATCCGAAACCTAGGTCGACTCCCAAACTTCATAAACGACCCTGAGCTCCACCGCATGGAGATAACATGCGCATACCACAGACTCTGCCGCGACCTACGCAAGCTCTCCGAGATCGTCAAAGCCGTCACATGGGCCCCCGGCTTCTCCCCAACGCCCATGCAGCTCCGCCTCTCACGCTCCTACAACTCCGCCTACTCTGTTCTCCTCGCCGTCCTCGTAATAATGGGCCAGCTCATGCAAGCCTTTGATCCGTACAACCTCGCTCTCGTCGGCGAAGCCGCACTATGCTCTTCAGAGGTAGTATCCCTCGCGCACCGAATAAGCCAGTACAGACCGCTGGGGGCAAGCCACGTTCCGTTGACGCTGGCTATTGCGTGGGCTGCGACGGATGAGCCGGGAATGAAGAGGCAGTTGGAGGAGACGTTGGATGAGTATCAGCAGGACTGGACTGTTACGCAGTGGATGAAGGTTGGGTATTGGTGGACGGATAAGTTTGCGGAGTTGAGGGGGAGGTTGGCGCCGAGGGTGTCGCAGGAGGAGGAGGAGATGTTGATTAGGAGGGGAGAGGGAGTGGAACCCAGGGGGAAGCAACCTGCCGATGAGTGTTGTGTTATGTAGAAGCTGGTCTTGTCACTTCATGAGTAGGATTAGTTAAGAAGAGAGCAGGTTCTTTCTCCTCCCAGACACACGAAACAGCTACTCAGCATTTCGATCAAAGTGTTAGGTCGCCCATCTGGACAAACAATCGAAAGGGACCTCGGTCCAGTTGATTTGCCACGAGTCTGATATCGGGGAATGCATGCGGGACCATCTATCTGGTCAGCCGGAGTACTGTTAAAGAGTTATGCTATCTATTGTAATACCCAGGTTTCTCTCAGTAACGAAAGATACAGGCTGTATCTGGGATTATCAGGCAGTATCCATTACATGCCAATCAATAGATTACACCTCTTTATTTCCAGGGTTTAACCCACGTATATCTCACGTCCGGCCAAGAAGGCCCGGCAATATCGGATAATAGTCCTATCAAACGGCCACCGAGCAAGGCCATCACCTGAGAGCAACAGTAGTGATAGCGGCGAACAGACCTAAAATCGACAGCTTATCGCTCGGGTCAGACAACAATAGCTATCAATACCACGTGTTCACGGACGGCTATCTGAACTACCCCCGGGCCGACAACCTGTCAGTTCGAAATCAGTCTAGCTCTACCACTTCAAGAGCCCCCTTTCAGCTTTCATCCGGATCCGCAACACCTTATCACAATCTCAACTAGCCAAATCTCACGAACCCCGCAGATACAGATAGTTTCGGACGAAGCTAGCATTCTGAACTGGTTGCATTCATCCACCAAGAGAACGCCAATCATCGGAATTGCTCCGCAGATTCGAGCATCAAAGCGCACCCGTGTCCGAACTAGTCAAGAAGAGCGGAATCAACGCTTTGATAAACCGTTCGAAGCTATTCTTTGTTGGTGTAAGTTAAGTTTGGGGCTGACTCGTCGAGCCTTGGCACGTCAAAAATGTCATACGAGAAAAGCGGTAGGCTAAGCCCAAGATAGGCTGTCTAGGCTTAGCATGGAACCCCTCAAACGTGCAGCGATTGGAGTGACGCAAGAGAATAGTACTTGTGACGAAAGCTTGTTGATATCGCTTCTGGTGCTATAGGCACGGTTCTATCTATACGGGCAAATTATACATCGCTGGGTATTCAGATCCAGGTTTACCCAAATCATCAGACATTAAAAAACAAAAATGACACTAATGGTCGCCCATCCAAATCTATACTCCGTGGTAGACCTTGACGACACCGGCAGCCGATCGTTCAGAGTTAGTCTCTACATCGTCGGTCCGTATGCTATCCTTGCTATGGCTCATCAACTCATCAGGGATGCACCCCACGGGTCCCCTCCTATCCTCGGGACCAGCGTCTTCAGACGTTATCTGAATCTCGTGCTTGGCGTAGATCTTGAGCGGTAGGGCGTATGTGGCGTTGATCTCTTCCTCGCTGTCGACCTGGTGCAGGTTATGCTCCGCGCGGACCTGTGAGCGCACGACGGAGCGATGGTTGGTGAAGTTTGAGCGGTAGGCTTTGGAGGGGTTGTTTGTGCCCTTCCCGTACGTCGAGCCGCTGAACGAGCCGAGCTTGAAGATGCGGCGGAGGAGGGTCCAGATGTAGGGGAGATTGGCGGTTATGATGGCGGTGGAGGATTCGCGGATGTACCAGAAAGTCCAGTTCGAGCCGAAGGGTTCGTTGAAACTATAAAACTTGTTGAGGATGGCGGAGAGGATCTGTGCGTGTCAGTCTGGGTTTCAGGTGGGTTGGGTCAAGCCTAAAGCTTACTGTGAAGGCACCCAGTGCAAAGACGCCGATGAGGACGGCCTTGCGCTTCAATGGGAGCTGGGACTTGAGAAAAATTGGCATTGGGATGAGGATGATCATAATATCGGATGTGATGTTGATGACGGCGTTGGTGATGAGATGGTTCGTCGCAGCAGAACATTGAGCTATGAATGTCAGCGTGATTCAATTGAGCAGTAGGGCAACATACTGCTCTTTGGGGGAACAGCCCAGTACTGGTTAAACGGACGACACCAAACACCAAGGTACAGGATCTCCATGATGACGAGACCAGTAGTGACATAGGCGGCGACAAACTTGACAGCCAAGTTCTGGCTCAAACTCATTCTGCGACTGTTAGAACCGTGATTGAGCATCGGGCAGGATCGACGTACGTGAGGCGGTTGTACATGAGCAACAGGCAGTACTTCATGAGCCAGATGGTGACGATTTGCATCTGCTCGACGACCAAGACCCATTTCGATCCGTACTCTCTCGTCTTGATCTCTTGGGCGTCGAGGACGACGTGTTCGCTGGGATCGATGAGGTTACTGCTCGTTTGCGAAACAATCGACATGCCGACCATTAACACGGTATCGGTGAACTGCAACAAAACAATTAGACAATTGCGCTGGTGGATCGGTGGTGGTGGTGACGGACCATTGCTACTATCATCAAGTAATCCTCAACCTGTAGCTTCTTGATTGAACCCAGTAACATCCGTCGTGATATCCTGCACCAGGGTCAGCTTTGAACCCAATTGATCCTTCGTGAAAATGTGAATGTCTTACATTCTCGCAATGACAATTAACCACGATAGACTGTACCAAGTCCATATCTCAGCCTCAAACGCCGTCATTTTGTCGGTCGCACGTATTTAATCCGTCTACAAATCGAGTTGTCGGTTTCGCGGGGTGGGGATCGACGACGGGTGTGATTTCGTAGTTTGGTGCAGCTGTCAATTCGACGTGGAAGGGCTGTCGAGGATGCAACGGCGCATGACTTGAGCGGGTTGGTATACTACTCGGGACAAAAAAACGACTCTGGAAATAAAAGACAGACCAAAAAATGCAACACAAGCAACAACGCGGGGGTGGGTTAAAGGGGGGAGGGGAAACGGGAAACCAAGAGTTTGGGTTTACTTTTTATTATTTCCTCCGAAGGGTGGAGTTTCTCGAGATTTGGGAATGGGAAACCGTCTCAGGGGATCGAGGGGGGACAAACGAGTTCTTTAGCTTGAGTCTAGAGTTAACATTATTCCCGTTTTTACGC
>JAAVUA010000318.1:0-19596 GCA_014898875.1 Fusarium miscanthi
GCTGGCGGGGCCGGTGGCCTGGTGGCTACTCTGCGCAAGAACAAGGAGAAGCGAAAGAAGAAAGGCATTGTCGAGCCTGAACCCGAACCCGAAGCCCCAGCTGCCGAAGAGCCCCCCGCCCAAGCCCCCGTCGAGGCCAACATCGACGATGAGTTTGCTCTACCTGAGAAGAAGGGCAAGGGTGGCAAGCAGAACAAGCAGGCTGCTAAGAAGCCCGAGCCTGCTGCTGCTGCTACTGCCGCCGAAGATGCCGCCGATGGTGGCCGTATCCTCACCAAGGCCGAGAAGGAGAAGCTCAAGAAGGAGCGTGAGAAGCAGCGAAAGAAGGAGCAGGTATGCTACAGCTACACCATGGATTGCTCCATAGCATGGTTCTATTCTACTTAAATACGGCCTGCTAACGAATCGACCTTGTGATAGGCCGCTGCGAAGAAGAAGGGTGGCGCTGCACCAAAGGCTGCCCCTGAGGTGAAGGAGAAGGAGGAGGCTGCCCCTGTTGAGGCCGCTCCCGCCCCCGAGCCCGCCGCGGGAGGCAAGAAGAAGAAGCTCCCCGCCCATCTTGCTCTGCTCCAGAAGCAGCAAGAGGAACTCAAGCGCCAACGAGAAGAAGCTGTCAAAGCCGAAGCCGAAGCCAAGGCCCAGGCCGAAGAAGACGAGCGCCTAGCTGCCGAGGAAGAAAAGCGACGCGAGGAGGCCAAGGCCCTCAAGAAGCAGAAGGAGAGGGAGCGCATCGAGCAACTCAAGAAGGAGGGTAAGTATCTCACAAAGGCCCAGAAGGAAGAAAAGGCCCGAAATGAGCGAAAGCTCCAGCAGATGTTGGCTGCCGGTATTCAGGTTGGTCCTGCAGGCGAGCCCAGTGAGAAGAAGTCCAAGCCTGCGGACAACAGGAGAAAGAAGGGCCGTGCGCAACAAAAGGTATACTTTGTTATAAAAGACACAGAGAGATCATGACTTGCTAACCCCAGACAGCTCGATGAGGAGAAGGCCCTCGCAGAAGCTGCTGAGCGAGCTCGACAAGAAGCTGAGAAGGCCTTGAAGGAGGCTGAAGAGAAGGCTGCCCGTGAGAAGGCTGAGGCCGAGGCCAAGGCTGCCGCTGAAAAGAAGGGTGCCGAGAGCGATGTAGAGGATGACTGGGAGGCTGCTGCTGCTTCTGACGGTGATGTCAAGGATAGCTGGGATGCTGATTCTGACGAGGAGGTCGAAAAGGCCAACGGCACATCGGAGGCGAAGGCTGAAGGAGAGTCTGGAGATGAATCCGAGGAGGAGTCTTCCGATGATGAGGCTGCCACAGCTGCACAGTTGGCCGAGGAGAAACGAAAGCGAGAGGCTGCCGAGCGCCGTGAAAAGGCCCACCAAGCCGCCCTTGCTGCCCGATCCAAGGATAACCTGCGATCCCCTATTTGCTGTATCCTGGGTCACGTCGACACTGGAAAGACGAAGCTCCTGGACAAGGTCCGTCAAACGAACGTCCAAGAGGGTGAAGCTGGTGGTATTACACAACAGATTGGTGCCACGTACTTCCCTGTCGAAGCCATCCGACAAAAGACAGCTGTTGTCAACCCTGACGGCAAGTTCGAGTTCAAGGTCCCCGGTCTTCTTATCATCGACACCCCTGGTCACGAGTCCTTCTCTAACCTCCGATCTCGTGGTTCTTCGCTCTGCAACATTGCCATTTTGGTCGTCGATATCATGCACGGTCTCGAGCCCCAGACACTCGAGTCTATGCGCATGCTGAGAGAGCGCAAGACTCCTTTCATCGTTGCCCTCAACAAGATCGATCGTCTCTACGGCTGGAAGCAGGTTGCAAACAACGGTTTCCAGGACAGCTTGGCTCTCCAGAGCAAGGCTGTCCGCAACGAATTTGAGACGCGTCTCGAAAAGACCAAGATTGCCTTCGCTGAGCAGGGCTTCAACTCTGAGCTCTTCTACGAGAACAAGTCCATGTCAAAGTATGTCTCGCTTGTGCCCACATCGGCACACACTGGCGAGGGTGTCCCTGATATGTTGAAGCTCATTGTCCAGCTCACTCAAGAGCGCATGGTTGGCTCTCTCATGTATCTCTCCGAGGTCCAGGCCACGGTGCTCGAAGTCAAGGCTATCGAGGGCTTCGGCATGACCATCGACGTCGTCCTGTCTAACGGTATCTTGCGAGAAGGTGACCGCATTGTGCTGTGCGGTACAGAAGGCGCTATCAAGACAAATATCAGAGCACTGCTTACACCAGCGCCCATGAAGGAATTACGTCTCAAGTCCGCCTATGTCCACAATAAGGAGGTCAAGGCTGCCCTGGGTGTCAAGATCAGCGCCCCTGGTCTCGAGGGTGCCATCGCTGGTTCACGCCTGATGGTTGTCGGTCCCGATGACGACGAAGACGATATCGAGGATGAGGTCGAGTCCGATCTTGCTATTCTCTTCAACCGTGTCGAGAAAACTGGTCGCGGTGTCAGTGTCCAAGCTTCTACTCTTGGTTCGCTCGAGGCTCTGCTCGATTTCCTCAAGGACTGCAAGATTCCTGTTGCCAATGTCGGCATCGGTCCCGTTTACAAGCGCGATGTCCTGCAGTGCGGTGTCATGTTGGAGAAGGCACCGGATTATGCCATCATGCTCTGTTTCGATGTCAAGGTCGACAAGGAAGCACAGCAGTATGCAGAGGACAATGGCATCAAGATCTTTACAGCTGATATTATTTATCATCTGTTTGATGCCTTCACCAAGCATATGGACGAGCAACTCGAGAAGAAGAAGGAAGAGTCCAAGATGCTTGCTGTCTTCCCTTGTGTCCTGAAGCCCGTCAAGGTCTTCAACAAGAACGACCCCATTGTCATTGGTGTTGATGTCACTGAGGGTCAGCTCCGAATCAACTGTCCAGTCGCCGCTGTCAGGAATAACCCTACAACCGGTGCCAAGGAGATCGTCAAACTGGGCAGAGTGTAAGTTTCTAGATCCTCTCCTCCTTCGAGACCCCCTATTAACAGTTTTATAGTACATCGATTGAGCGAGAGCACAAGCAGATTCCCGTGTGTAAGCGAAAGGAACCGTCCGTCGCTATCAAGATCGAGATGGGTGGCAACCAGCCCATGTACGGCCGACATCTGGAAGAAGACGAGACTCTTTACAGTTTGATCTCTCGAGCCAGTATCGACACCCTCAAGGAATACTACAGAAAGGAGGTCAGCAACGAGGAGTGGCAGCTCATCATCAAGCTCAAGCCCTTATTCGACATTTCATAAGCAGCCAAGATTACAAAAAGCTAAAAACATGGGTGGTGTGAAGCTTCTACCTCAACGACCGCGTCGGGAGCTTGGTTTCATCCTGTTCTGGAAGTGAAACTCGATGTTTCGATAACATGCTGACAGGACATCAGGTTGTAGCCAGCTCCCTTTGCTTTGCGGTGAGAACAGTACGAGAACTACACTGCATATCAAGAAGAAGAGAATAGGAAAAGAAATTGCATCAACTTGTTTGAAGGGATTGTGTACGGTACTGATTTGCATTTTCGGGCAGCAAAAAAAAAAGATTGAAGAGACGTGAAATTGAAGGGCAAGGAGCACCCTCAAGGCAACGTAGTCGTATAGAGAGTAGAGCTCTTTACCAACGAGGGCTGAAAATGATTTAATCTTATGCTTGCTGATGCCATGAAACAAGTGTGAGTTGGATAAATGACACCTGCTATCTATCCAGTCCGATACGCCCCTGGCATTAGAATTATCTTTGTGGCAGATTATCGCTTCCAAAGGCCACATGGTCATCACAATAACACAGTTAGTTGAATGAATGAATAGTGGCAGAAGAAGCTGAACGAAACTCGAGTGTAGGTATGGATCCTAACTACTAACTTAAAAGTGTAAAAAAGTGGTCTAACGTTCGGGTAACATATCCGTCATGATGATCCGGGCCCCTTTCTTCCAACAAAACAAACAAAGCCGTTTGCAACCATATCGCATGTTCTATTTCTCCTTCTCCCAAACCTGGAGCCCTTTGTTTTTTCAACATCCGTAATCCTTTTAGACGTCATTCATCTCATATCATGCAAGCATCACGCACGCACGCACGCAGAGCCGACCGAGCATGCATCTGCGGTGTCCAGACTCTCCCCCTTTATTCATAATTTACTGGGGGTCGGCAGAACCCTCGGTCTCCTGTTGCGGAGCATCGGCATCCTTCATCTCCTGGTCTGTGTTGGCCTTCTCGGCCTCCGCAGCCTTGCGAGCATCCTCCTCAGCCTTCTTCGCAGCCCGTTCGGCCTCGGCTTTCTCCAGAGCGGCTTGTCGTTCAGCCTCAACTTTCTCAAAGTGGCGCTGGACAATGGGACCTGCCATGGCGCGGATCTCGTCAATCTTGGCAACGTACACACCCTTTGTGGTATCATCACCCTCCTCGTACAGCCAATCCTAGAATCGCTGTTAGTATATGAATCTTCGAGCTTCGAGTGGACATGCAAACATACCTCTGTGGCCTCAAGCTTGGCCTTGATGGTCTGCTTCTCCTCTTCGCTGGCAAACTCAGAGTACTGCTCGTCGAGCTTGGCACGGAGGTCGTAGATGTAAGCCTCGAGCTCGTTCTTCTTCTCCTCGGTATCGGCGACAAGCTTGTCCTCCATAACCATGGCGGCCTCCTTCTCGAGAAGGCTGGCCTTGGTAGAGTCGTCGAGAGAGGCACTGCCTGTGGAGATGGGCAGGTCACCCTTGCGGACCTGCTTCTTCACCTTGCGGGTCTTCTTGGGGGCATCCTTATCGGTCTCCATGGCCTTTTGGGGAACGGATGTTAGTGATCGGGGTTCATAAATCGATTCTTCTAAATGTTCTGGAACAGCGAAAGCGGAACGAGACGAGTCGGGTTCTTCTTCATCGTCGAGTCGCAGGCGCTTTGCAGGATATGCTCGGCTATCATCTCCAACGGAAGCTGACGATGAAGAGGCCGAGTCCTGATCTTGGACAGGGGGGAAATCATTGGACGCCATATACGGCTCGGATAAACTCACATCGGGGTTTTCGTTTACCTCCTCCTCAACCTCCTCCTCCTCGACGTAGTAACCAGTCTCGACGTTCAGGACACCGTGGATGTTGACGCGGGCCTTGAGTTTGCAGATCATGAAGTCGTCCTTACCATCGGCCTTGACGTTCTTGACAGAGAAACGGCCGATCCAGGGGTTAGTCTTACCGGGGAGCAGCTCAGGCTGGGTATATCGGGCCTCGAGATCGAAGGGCTGTTTTCGGTAGAAAGTAAGGATCTTGGTCGAGGGCATGACGTTACCCTTGTTGAAGACAGTCAGGCTGGTGTCCTCATCGGGAATATCGGGAGCCTTCTCCCAGGCGAACTCGATGGGGTAGCTGATGATGTCCTGGACGGAGAAGTCTCGGACACGGAAGACAGGAGAGAGAATGGCACAGCTGAAGGCAGAACCACGGGCAAGAGCCTCGTCGGCGTTGAGGGTAAAGGAGAGAGGCTTGCCGAAGAACTCCTGGATGCGCTCCTTGAGAGCGGGGACACGAGAGCCACCACCGACGACCTCAATAACATCAATGTCGTCCTTGGTGAGCTTAGCCTGGGAAAGGGCCTCCTCGAGGGGAAGGTGGGTTCGGGCAAGGAGAGGCTCGATCATGGCCTCGAACTCCTGGCGAGTGATCATGGCAGAAGCATCAATGTCGTTCATGAGAGACTCAATGTTGACAGGAGCTTGTTGGTTGGCAGAGAGAATCTTCTTTGTCTTCTCAGCGGCGGCGATGGTACGGGCAAGGGCACGGCCGTGGGTCATAATGTCGACCTTGTATTTGCCCTTGAACTCCTTGGCGAGGTGGTCAACCAGAGCGCGGTCGAAGTCACGACCACCAAAGTCTTTGTCCCAGGTGGTGGCCTTGACAGCGAGCTCACCCTTCTTGAACTCGACAATGGAGACAGTGTAGCTGCTGTGGCCGATATCGACGAAGCAGACACGGCGGGGGGCCTCCTCAGGAGCAGGCAGGTCGAGCTTTGTAATACCCCAGCCAAGAGCGGCGGCTGTGCCGTCATTGATGAGGCGGAGGACACGGAGTCCAGCAATCTCGGCAGCGTCGATAAGAGCACGGCGCTGGACATCAGTGAACCAAGGAGGCACACTCAGGCAGACATCTTGAACAGGCAGCTTGAGCTCGGCTCCGGCGGTCTGCTTGATCTTGCTCAAGTACATGGCAACCAGCTGAGTGGCAGTGAACTTCTCCTTCTTGCCCAGGTAGTTGACCTCGGCACCAACCTGACCATTGCAGTCGGTCAGAGGAGCGGTCACATATTGCTGCTCAATCTGAATATCGGGGTCGTTGAATTGTCGGCCAGCAAGACGCTTGAGAGAGCTGACAGTGTTCTTGAGGTTGGAGATTTCCTGGGTCTTGGCAGCCTCTCCGAGGTAACGAGACTTGGGTCCGAATCCTACCAGGGAACTAGAGAATAAAGTTGTCAGTATACATGTGTCTGAGAAATGTGATGGTGGGGGATGTTTGGCCGCGCGCGACAAGCAATGGGGTCAAACAAGAGGTATAAACATACGGAGTTGCTCGGTTTGAAACTTCATTGGTGACCTGCAAAAGACAAACGAGGTCAGTTATGGGAGTCCTTGGAGTTGGCCACCCATCCCATGGGCAGTGTAGGAGCGACGACAAGGCAGATATGGAGGGGCAGGGTAGTCGACTGGGATAGATGGCGGGGGAGGTTATGAGGGTATACGCACAACATCAACACCGCGGTTTCGGGCAACGGCGATGACAGTCTTGAGGGTTCCGAAATCGATACCTATACAGAGGAAAGCCAGGAGTCAGTTTGGTGTTGTTCAAAGTCGAGGTGTTCCTTGGGAGGAATAACGATTGGCTGGCTGAGCACTGGACCGCACCGCAACGCAACGCCAGCGAGAAAAAAAAGTGAGGACTCGGAGTGCATCACTTACCAACGACACTCATGATTTCGACTGGTGGGGTTTGCCCCGAAACACGATATTAAGGTAGAAAGAGGAAGGGGGATATAAAGTTGAGCGATGCGCGGGAAAGCTCAAAAGAGAAGAAGGAAAGCGATCGCAAAAAGGCGGGAGATAGAGGGAGGATCGTGAGAATGGATAGGATAGATATGGAGGGGAAGAGTAAAGGTAGTCAGTCTATGTATGAATGGCCAGGGCAAGGTTTGGTTTGGTTTGGTTTGGTTGGGCGGCGGTTGCTTATGGCCTGGGCTGGTCCGCTGGCGCTGGCGCTGGCGCTGGGCCAATTTTTCCTCTTTTTGGTGGAGGGCAGCGAATGGGGGATCCCGCTCAATGGGCTGCACTGTACTGAAAATTTCAATGGTTCAGTGGCTACAGGGAAGTGAACTGTATCCGGTACCTGCGGGTCGATGCACGATGTGGTGGACCTGCAGTGTAGAGCGATGATGTAAACCAGGTATACACTACTTGACTGCCTGTCGCTTTAAGCTGTTTCTAGAAGATGCGAAGTTCCGTTTCTTCAAAAAGAGTTTATTACCTCTCAAGAATGTCTTCCAGAAAAAGATGTGATTCGACTTTTTATATTCATGATAGATCTGGTGAGAATGAACCAACGCGATATAATATCTCGTCTGTGCTGGGATGCTGTGGTCACGTTGAACAGTTGACTAGACTTAGCAGACCCTAGAAACGACGATAGATTTCTGTGCGATTCTGTCACCAGATTCAACGGCTCCTGTACGCAATCAAATTTGCCTTACAGTGGATATCAGGGATTTAAAACAGATACAGCATCTCCACTAAAAAAGAAACGCAAGGCACCAGCATCAGCCACGACGATGCATGCCTAGGTATAGGTAGAGGACGTACGGATACACCACAGCACAGCAACTGGATAGTACCTTACCTCACCTTACCTCTCAGTGATACCCCACCCTTGACTCGAGCGTGTCCGTCCTGAAATGAGGCAAGCAAAGACAAGACCTTTTTTGGAGGGGTTTTTTTTTTTTTTTTGCCTCACCAGGACAAGTGCAGCAAGTAAAAATTGACAACTCATGCCCCTCCCCCGCTATTCCACCATTTCGAAGGTGAGGCAAACACAAAGCTTTGCTGATGGAGGGGCACAAACAGTGAGGTGAGAGCCCCTCTGATAACGATAAAGCCAGTCAGTCTTCCATTCATGGATTAAGCTCCCTTTATTAGGTACCTAGATAGTCTATTAAGCATGGGCAAGCTTGACTTTTCCATCGCATCTCAGCCCGCTCCTAACCCCAACTGACGACACAAAACATCTCTACCAGAAATATTGAAGAAATTTCGAGACTGTCTTGGTCAAGCCCAATAATATTAATATTACCATCACCTTAAACCGGGCCCAACCCTCCGGGTGTGACTAAAGTCAGCATTTGCATGATCTTGACACAGCCAAACAAACCGTGCCAAGCTGGTCGAAACTAATATCATGCACTTTTCACTCTTCTGCTCTACCAACTTGGAAATGAACTTTTAGTTAGGTGATTGCGGCTGGCTCACCGACAAAACCCTCATTCTCCTCTCCTGCACATCGAAACTTGTCCATGAACTAAAAGGGGTTGAGATTGCACATATATCAGGACCGCCAAATGTCAGTGAAGGTATTCCGGTCCCTTTCCTCCCTATCCGTAGTTGGTTGTACATAGTACTGTAAGTGACAGGGTCGCTTGGAGCATTTGACCCCGGTCAACGAACGGCCTGTCTTGTCTTGTCTTGTCTGGTCTGACCTTCATCATCGTCATCTCTCTTGTGTGCTGTCATGGTGGCCCATACGGCTCCAGAATTGCGGGGTAGATGTGGGCTTCAGCGACGCTTGGGATCGACAACTACCTATCCAATGCAAGCCTGCTGTTTGTTGTTCGAGATAGCTTCATTTTTTACACTATGTATAATATGAGAATGGCGAACCACGTAAGTAACTGGCTCAACCTAAGCAATACAAACACTCGCCTGATCCAGGCAATACTCATCACCTTGTTCTACCGGCTTTTCCTCAGCCTCCCTCTCGTCATTCGACTAGCAAACGACATGTTTGACCCAAGCCTTGTTTGCTCCCCGTCTAGGCTGGTACCATTACTTCTCTCCGGAGAAATTCGACGATGAGGTTCAGCTGACTCGCCTTGGGCGACCTGATTGTATTGGATAGGACTTGGGGCAGTGGTCATATCTCCCGAAATCTCAGCACGTCTCATAGGTGAAGCTGAGAACCCGTGACTCGACTGGACGCCTTCCATGTCGCTCACTTGAGAAGCTCGGCTCTGCATTTGTTGTGCAATCTCATACTTTCGAGTGTTTTCTTCATCCATCAGGAGCTTCATTCTTCGCTGTGTTCCAACCCCGAGATCCGCGCATTCTTGAGGCTTCGAGAACACATGGGATGTTGTTTTCCCCATTTCAATATCTTCTGTGCTGGTATCGATCTCATCTGGATGAGCGTATGTTCCCGATGCTGTCTTTTGACGTGCCGAGAACTTGCCATCAATCTTGTCTGGTGGTCGCACCACGCTTCGAGTTCGCCCGAGTTCGCCCGTTGCGGTCGACTTACGGTTCGAGGCAGCCCTACGTGCTTCGTGTGCCGCTTTAAACGTCTCAGGGACCACATTCAGCTCGTCTCCCTGTTTCTCAGCTTGTTCCACTGCCTCTCTTGCTGTTGTGTGCGCGTCCGCCGCCGCGGCATCAGCTCGTGGCCCGCCCCAAGTTCGCTGCCCTGCTGTGAATATACCGTATACCATGTAAAGCCAGTTGTAGAACGGGTTAAGGATAAACATGAGAGGATAGAGCCAGATTTTAAACCGCCGGAGCTTGGCTCCAAAGTACAGCATCAGCAGCCAATTCAGCCCCAGAGAGACGGCAATGAATCCCACAGGAAGGTCGTCCACTTTCTTCACCGTAGTTATCAGGGCCAAAACCATGATGAAGAACAGCAATGCTGTTGTCCGGATGGTATTCTGCATAAAACGGACCAATATGAGAACGGGGTAGCGCTTCCACAGGCGCCAGTCCGTCAACATGCAGACCTCGTTTGTGATGAAGCCTAGAAACCATCGGCGCCGCTGCTTAACCAGGGACCGATATGTCTGCACAGCCTCGGTTTTGCAAAAGGCCGATGTGCACATCTGGATCTGGTACCGCTTCCTGGCTCCGATCATGAATAGATGGGTTAACCAGCGATCCTCTCCCAAGTGACATTTGGCAAAATCGAACAGGTCTTCGCACTGCTCTGTTTTGTCTACAAAATAGTATTTGGCCATTCTTCGAAAGGCTGAGAAGCGCAGCATCGTCAACGCTCCTGGCAGACAAGTGACAGAACCACAGCCAGACTCGACGGTTCGCTCAAACAACTGTCCGTGGATGTATTCCATGTCTTGTAACAGGGTAATGATGCTATTTTTCTTCGTCGTCGAGGTAATGACGCCTGTCATAGCCAGCATGTCTCTAGAATTGCCAGGGCTGAGCTCCATGTCGTAGACAAAGTTTTGTAGGCATACCTTGTC
This sequence comes from Fusarium miscanthi, assembly GCA_014898875.1. Lineage (NCBI taxonomy): Eukaryota > Fungi > Ascomycota > Sordariomycetes > Hypocreales > Nectriaceae > Fusarium > Fusarium miscanthi. The sequence continues at coordinate 10,465 of JAAVUA010000318.1, forward strand.
TAGGATACAGTCGGAGTCGATAAAGAGAATGAATAGATTGTCGTTCCGCTTGAGATACTCCTCGTACACTCGGTCAATGAGCTTGAAGGTTACTTTCTGGCAGTGACGTTTGCCTCCGTGCTCAAAACGTGAAATGGTTACCCGTGCAGATCGATATGTGACATCAATACTCTTGGGGTATGTCTCCATCTTCATGGATACACCAAGTTTATCGACAGTGCTGAGGTATAGTTCGTCCTCCTCCTCGCCGTCGAAGGATAAGAAAACATGGATACAGGCGGGTGGGTAATCGCATTCGACAACTGAGTTGACAGCTTTGAGGAGAACTTCAGGTTCCTCTCTGTAACAAGGCATGACTATGACGACCTTTGGTGCAGTAACATCGTCGAGCACCTGTTTCATCCGCTTCGTTCGACCGAGCTGATTTGTCACGACTTGGTAGATACAGAACAACCATGGCACTGTCAAGAGGATCGCGAAGGCCCAGAATGCAAACCACTGGAGAAAAGACACCATCTCCCTCGGCCACAACTTTGTAACGGTATCCGGAAGTGGCAGAGTCACCACCATGATTGGGAGGAATATGACACTAGACTTGATATTAGCTGGGACCATGTCGTGTTAGGTGGCTGGACACGGCTTACCGGATGAGAACAAAGGCAGTGCCAACAATAATGCACAAGAAATTAATGGACCAATGCTCTGCCTTTTGAAAGACCTTGACGAGGCAGTAGACGAACGCTGCCAACCAAAGAAACCACTCGAGGCATGCCATCAAAAGCACGACGCCGACTATGCTGGTATATATAATCTGGAATGGTCAAGTTAGTGCACAGAACGGAGCAAGACGCTGCAGTATGCCGACTCACGTTTTCCAACGGCCAGTCCTTTAGTAGGGCCATGATTGCAAAGTGGCCTTTCCTCCTCGTTTGACAGCAGCCGGCTGGCAACAGAGAGATAGGTATAGGCAGGGTCAGTGCAACAGATGGAGACGGTTCGTAAACTCGGCCTGGCGCACGGAGACCAACCTCTAAAGATTTGCGTGCTGCAAGCCGTGCTAGACAGTGATCATGGGAGGCAAGAGTCAAAGAAGGAAGGGCACTGTTCAGAAAGGGGCCGTCTCTTGGGTTGAAGGCACTGCCTTGCCTTGCCTTGCCTTGCCTTGCCTTGAGGTGAGCTCCCGGCGGGTGCCCGCAGAATGTTGCGAGGCTTGAATGAGTGAGTCAAATTTGGTGGCACAAGCCAAATCGATCAGAAGTAGAATTGAAGGAGAGCAAGTGCAGGGAACATCAGAGGAGACTGACTGACTGCCTTCAATAAACTGTATGAGAGGGAAGGTGCGATGAGCAGAAGAAGATGCTGAGAGGAACGAAAGAAACATCGGATAGTTTCAGTTTCCCCAGCGCAGTCAAGGCAAGATTGCCCATCTAAAAGTCACCAAACACTAGGTGTCACCCCAACCTCATCACGGTTACACATAATATATGGTGGACTAATAAGCAATAGTCGATCTGTAAAACACACACAAACCAGCGTTGGCGTTGGCATTTCCACTCTTGATTAACTCAATGCGTTGTCCAGTTCCAATGCTCTCTAGTATCAAGTTCAGTATTTCAATCTCAAGCTACAGCGGACTGACAACCAGCAACCTGGCAGGGGTTTAAATGCCTTCCTTAGCTATTCATCTGCTCAAGCAATATTGTACGTCTAAACATGCTCAAATCTAGACGGCACATGTGCTTCAAGTCTGCCCTGACTCTTCTACTCCCTTGCAAACACTTTGCTGCATCACACGCATGTGGTTGGGTCGTGTCCTGACGACCAGGCTTATATTGCGGAAGCTAGCTTACTGCTGCGAGCATACTTCCAGCAATGAAGCTGGATTGCGTGAAGCCGCATTATCGAAAGCACAGCTTGCATCAACGTTGAGAAGGATTCAGCTTACTGGATCGTCCTTTGCGCGACGTGCCAAGACGGCACAAATGTGGCACAAGGTTGGTTCTCGATCAAAGCATTCGTGATCATAACCCGGAATCGAAGCGACGGTCGTCTCGGAAGCTACTCGTCAAGTGATGTAGGTTTATCGCTGAGGCTGGTGGTTCCCTGATTAGAAGTCTTACCCATTCGAATATCATTACCAATCGACATCGCTCAGTTGGAGTTTACGAGATCTTTGGCTCTTATCCTTGTTCGATCTCTCCAACCGGTTGTGGTAGAACGTCGCCGGTCGTTCGTTGCCTGAATTGATGTGTGAATACTGGTGTTGTAATGACTTTGTGTGGATTCAGGGTCTGTACCACCATCTTGGTCTTCATTCTGCTGAAGATCATAGTTGAGCACCAAATTCTTGATGCGCTGTTGTTCCTCCCTTTCAGCCTGTTGCTGGTTCTTCATTGCAATAGCAAAGGTAGAATCGGAGGGCAGTTCGACAGTCCGTGTCTAATTCCGGGTCAGCATCTAGAACGGCACAGGGTGGCAATGGAAACTACCTGCTGGCGGTTGCCCTTCTTCGTCAATAGGGAGAACGCCATAGTATGGCCAGGGGGAGATTCTCCTTCGCCTCCCTCTGTTGAGGTAGCCTCGCGATTTTTGGATCGAACTGGAAGCGGCACATCAAAGAGCTGCTTGCGCTCAAACTTGCGCGACTCGAGACTTTCAGTCATCATCTTGGCGTACTCGCGCTCAAAATCAGCCTCGTCCTCAGGGTCAACTTCCTCTTCTTGTCGAGTGACTACGATGGCTTCCTCGTCAAAGGTACTCTCGGTATCGGAATCTTCCTCCACGTCCTGTATCACATTTGTCAGTCATGGCCAAGTGTTTGGCACTTGATTGACTTACCTCTGCCTCGTCTTCCTCAGAAGCGCTGTCTTCGTTATCGTCGCCATCTTCATCATTGTCCACGTTGTCATCGTCGGACGAAACATCACTTGTGGCATCGTCCACGTCAATTCCCTTGTCAACGCCTGCCGACTTCTGATCTTGAGCAACGGCAAGTTGGAAGGCTTTTATGGCCTCATCCAAGCTTGTGGCAAGTTTCCATTGTGGTCGAGTCAGAGCAAATGTGTCTTGAACCAAAAACTCGATATCCATCGGCAGGGACACTTTAGTGAAGATGTAATACTGCCAGAGGTTCAGTTAGAGACAACGTCACGAAAGAATGGCGGATCATACCTGGAAGAATGAAAGAAAGTAATCCAGCTTCTTGCCCGCTGCTCCACGGTTGAAAAACATGCCACACGTTTCCAGCATTGTAGATACAAGTCGGATGCGGAAGAAGTCATCGGGAGGATCGAGCGGGATATATTTGCCAGGAACAGGTGGGCCGCCTGTAAGTCTAGTCAGTTGATGGACAAGCCAGTAGTCTAAGGAAATGTCTTACCATATCCGAACGTCATAATCTTGTACATGGTGTCAAAGATAACAGGATGTTCAAGCATACGGTAGTTGTAAAGCTCGCCAAGATACTTGACTTCGGCAATACGTCGCTGATAGAACCTGTAATCATTCTGCTCGAGGCCAAACGTCATAGACTCGATCACGTTATCAATAACCTTGACCACAAAGGCAGGATGGTAGCGGTAGAGCGCGCTGAGCAAGATGCCAAGAAGGTGAACGCTTCCGTACTTCACCTTTCCAGGCTTTGAGAACACCTTCTCCAGGATGGCCACAACCTAAAACTATCAGCACTTATTCATAAAATACTGTTTCTGCTGCATACCTCTGTCTCCTCCCAGTGCAGCCTTCGAATCTGCTTCAGGATCTTGCTGTAATTTCTCTTTGTCATATCAACGTAGATCAATTTGCGAACGAATAGCTCCATGGGAGTGCGTTCCTTCTGCTCGATAGCTAAACGTTCTGGTGGGTCGACGTAATAAACAGCGTTATCGATGAGCATCCGCTCTGGTTGTCCAATATGTTGGACGGACTTCTTGCGCTGCAGAGTTTCAAGAAAACTCATCATACGAGGAGCTGTTTCAGGGTTTCGAAGCAGATATCGGCCGCAGTTCTCAATGAGGTTACAGAGAATCTCAATGTTCATGCGCGAAAAGTCATCGAGGCTGACTTTCAGGCAATGAAAGACAACATGCTCGGGCACAATACCGAATTTTGTCAACTCAGCAAGATACCGAATGTTGCTCAGACGGACTTGTCCCAAGAAGTCTTTTTCCTTCCGTCGTTGAAGACTTCGAAATTCTGCATCAAGGTAATCAACCAGGCCCTTTGGAACATCTGGCATGTATCGACCCAGAGTCGCAACAAGACGAGACCATGACGGCAGTAGGTCGCTACGACCCTTTGGGACTTCCGTCAGGGCCTTCACCAGACGGTTGCGAGAAGCCTTGGAATTCAGAAAGCAGAAGTCGATAGCTGTCTGGTCTGCGATATCCTTGTTGGTCAACTCTGGGAGACGCGCAAGCAGAGCATCGACTTGCGCTCCAATGGTTCGGTTAGCGATAGATGTGGATTGGTCATCAGCAGTCTCGGCAGTCTTGGGGGATTCCGAGGCCTCGGATGGGTCTACCTTCTTCCCAACTTGTTCGTCCGTGTCCGTCTTCTTCTTTTTGCCATCTTCAAGCAAAATAGCCGGCACCTTGCCTTTAAGATCAACCAGATTTTCGTAGAAGCGTCGCTCATCTTCGTCCTCCCAGATTCCGGCACCGTCTCCCATGGAACGAAGATAATCGCCAGTCTTAACGAGACCGATAGACCCGTTGGAAGCGGCGAATGAATCATCTGAGTCTTTGAGGTCGGGCATTTCGGCCCCAATGGCGTCCGCGATAACCTGAGCGTTTGAAACGAGGCGTTCTTGAGCCTTGACCTGTTTCTCATAGTTCGCCTGTCGATCTTCAAAGACTTCGCCAGACTTGACATATGCCTCGGCATTACGTCGAGCTTGCGATTGTATCGACTTCTGATCCCGAGTGATATGCCCCTTGACATCATCAAAATACTTCTTCAATATGCTCCTGAATCGATCGCGCATTTCGGGTTCGGTAAAAGGCTGGTCTGCGTCAGGAGACGCCTCATTTCCACTATTGCCATCCTCGGCTTCGTTTCCTTCAGTAGTGCCGTCTTCCTCTACTGTCTTTCGGCCATCGGCGCCTGTCGGTTTTACTCCGAGGATATCCCAGCTGAATGATTTGACAAAAATGACAAGAAGAGGAAGGTTGGCATGTTCGCGGTCATATCCAAGTAAATCCTTAAGTACTTCGAGGGGGAACGGTTCCGCACCGGTACCTTTGTTCGATCGGGTCTTCAGTTCGGGAGTCTTGCCAGCGGCTCCTTTTGTTGCGTCGTCGGGCCTGCTGACATCGTCCAGGGTCCTGATGACGCCAACAAGCCACAACTCGGTCACTACACGAAGCAATGCGCGCTGTCTTGTGATGCGCTCCTTCTCTTCCTTCTCACGAACCTCTGGTGCCAAGGACTTGAGAATACCCTTATCCGGAGTCGCCATGCCTTTCCCAAGAAGCCAAGCTAGGTATTCCGTAAACTCGCTGGGACCAAATCGTTGATGGAGAGCACTGACAATCTCCACTCCGGCCTCGATCTCGCCAGGCGACTTGAGTCGACATAGTCCCTCATAGCAAGCAGATATGATCTCGGAAAGGTACTTGTGGAGGCTCAAAGTTCGAATTTCTTGGAGGAAGGTGCCGAGGGTAGCGGCGGTGATGGCTGTTCGCAGTCGCTTAATGAAAGCGGTATTCTTCTTGAGGGACGAATCGAGAGTCTTTGCAACGGGGAACAAGTCTACGACAGGTGTTGTTAATAGAAGATGGCGGGGGAGTGGTGGGGTAGACAGATGATTCATACCAGACTCGCCATCCCAAGCCTTTTCGTTCAAAGTGCGCAGTTCGCCTAGAGAGACAATGAGCTACTATACAAGTAAGAAGGGTGGTGAGAGATTGTACGCTTCCTTTCGCGATCCATGGCGGGTCACAGTATGATTGGAGGCGATTCGCGACCTGGTAAATGTTCTAGATCGGATGTGAGATGGGTGGAGGCGGCGCTACATTCAGCGCAGGCTGCCTGCTAAGGGATATATTTCCCCAGAAATTGATGCTGTAGATAAGGCAACAGGGCCGACATGGGTGCGTCCGTCAAGCCAGGACGGGGGATATGCGATGTGGCAGGGCGGATACGCCAGGACAGTCAGTGTCTGTTTGAGGTTTTGCTGTTAGCTGATTTTGAGGTTGACAGTGATTAACGTTAATAAGGTACAAACTACCTACAGCCAAAGAGGTGCAGGTGTAGGTGCCCAGGGTGGGGTCAAGTTTCGCCTGCCACCAAAGACATATTGGTATAGGTAGGTAGGTACCTATTAACCCTGGGCCTGTTAATGGAAGCTACCTATTATTTCTACCACATGTAAGTCAGGATAGGTACGTCAGAACAATGACTCTACCTAGATAATTTACCATCCATTAACTCCCAGCCGCAAGATACCGAAGGCAACACAAGACTTGAGGTCCAATTGCAAAGGCTGCAAAGGCTGCACTAAAGGTTAACTCCGAGTTAAGGATTCAGTCATTACATCACCATTTTCTTGAGAGTTGTAGTATTATGAGATGTACGATTGGGAAACTCACAGTATCCCTAGAGTGTATGTAAATATCATTGTAGAATCATAACGAGCGCTGCTAGACAGGTGATCAGCTCTAGGTTAGGCTGCTTGTCTGGGTTGGTGCAACAGAGTGAGTAGTATATCAGTAGGTACCAAGTGCCGCGCTGTCGGGTTACAGCAGTCGTTATTGCCGGGTTTGTGCTGAGCCAAGTGCCGGAACAATATTCTAGCGTCTGTGCTTGATTCGATCTTGGAGCTTGCATCCATCCATAGAAGCTTCGGAAGTTTATGAGATTGAGCATCAAACGTTGATTTTTGGAGTTACCAAAACTGGAAATATATTCGAATCTCGCATAAATACCTTATTTACTTGGCTGAGGCAGTCGATGATTCAGTAAACGATTCCAGCCTAGGTATGCAGAATAGACATATCATTTCCTGTTTCCATCATAATCCTTCTACCATTGATAGTATGACCATAGTCAAATCTGGACGGAAAACATGCCCACGATCTTGAGATGTTGAGCATCTCCGAGCAGAAAACTTGATCACCTATAATGCACGAGACATTACCGACAAGTGCTCATCTAGACTATGCGCGGCCTTGCATGCTATCTTTATCCCCTTATCAGCCCAATTGCAATGTGGACCCCCCTCAGTGATTAAAACATCTCCGGCAGCAATCAGCTAAGGAGCAGACATGATTCGCCCATCGCCACTATCTCCTGATAACGCATGCTCTTCAACCTCCGCGGGATCAGACCAGAGTCCAATGCATCCACTCAATTGTAACTTGCATCTCCTCGCGGGAAATAGAGAAACACGATATCATGAACCAAGCCTCAGCAGATCCAAATGGAGAACTTCAGGGGGCCCTAAGCCCAAGACACGGGCAAACGGTAGTGCCGTTACGTCAGATCACCCGCGATAAGACTTATTATACTGCACTCGCTGCTACCTCTTAGACTAATCTTCAATTCAAACAATGTTATTGATACACTCGGTTGTGTAGCCATTCCTGAACCCTCTTCACTACTAATACACATACCTTCGTACACCATGGAGACTTCAATAACAACAACAGCCCTGCAACAGGAAAAGAACCCCGAAAACTCTGAACCAATCTCGGCCCATACACATACCCATAGCCTTCCTCCTACTCCTCCAGGAACAGCAAAGCCATCACGGATAGGTAGCTTCCACGATCTACAAGAACTCTCATCAGTCGATTCCCCTCGTCTCGACCATATCAAACCTTATCCTCTGCCTCCAAAGTGCTCACCAAAGTCTGTCCTGAAGGAGGATCTCAAGACCCCTGACAACTTTGTTGAGAGAGATCCACGCCTCATTCGTCTAACTGGAGTTCACCCCTTCAACGTCGAGGCACCCCTGAGCGACTTATACGACGAAGGTTTCCTAACCAGCGAGAATCTTCACTATGTCCGTAATCACGGACACGTACCTAGATGCGAAGACGATGATATCCTTGACTGGGAGTTCGAAATCAGTGGTCTTGTCGAAAATCCCATAAAAATGAACGTAAGGGATCTCATCAACGACTACCAGCAATTGACTTATCCAGTAACATTCGTGTGTGCTGGAAACCGTCGCAAGGAGCAGAACATTGTGCGCAAGACCAAGGGTTTCTCTTGGGGAGCTGCCGGCCTGTCAACAGCCCTCTGGACCGGTGTTGCTATCGGAGATCTGCTTGCTGCAGCAAAGCCCAAGCGCGGAGCCCGATATGTTTGCCTCGAGGGAGCAGACAAGTTACCCAATGGCTATTACGGTACATCCATCAAGCTCAACTGGTGCATGGATCCCAACAGAGGTGTTATGGTGGCTCATAAGATGAACGGCAAGACCTTACATCCAGACCACGGTAAGCCTGTTCGTATCGTCATTCCTGGGCAAATCGGTGGTCGAAGCATTAAGTGGCTCAAGAAGATTACTATCACACAAGAGCCTAGCGACAACTGGTACCACATCTACGACAACCGTGTCCTACCTACCATGGTCTCACCTGAAGAGAGTGCAAACTTGCCTGAGGTCTGGAAGGATGAGAAGTATGCCATTTATGACCTCAGCACGAACAGTGCCATTTGCTACCCTGCCCATGAAGAGAGGGTTCCATTCACGGATGCTCTGGCAAGTTACAAGGTGCGAGGTTATGCCTACAGTGGTGGCGGAAGACGCATTACACGAGTTGAAGTTACTCTTGATAAAGGTAAATCTTGGAAACTCGCCAACATCCGATACCCAGAGGATGACTACCGCAACGCCCCTGAAGGCGATACTCTTTACGGGGGACGTGTCGACATGTGGTGGCGTGAGACATCCTTCTGCTGGTGCTTCTGGGATCTTGAAATTCCTCTGGATGAATTGAAGAGTGTAGGCGACATAATGATGCGTGCTATGGACGAGTCTATGAACGTACAGCCTCGAGATATGTACTGGAGTGTACTGGGCATGATGAACAACCCATGGTTCCGCATCGTGATTCACAAGGAGGATCATGCACTTCGCTTCGAGCATCCCACCCACCCTACCCTGAAGGTCAAGGGTTGGAT
>JAAVUA010000319.1:0-20565 GCA_014898875.1 Fusarium miscanthi
CACGTAAAAGGTCTAAAATTAATACTAAAAAACTATATTATGCTAAAGTCTTTATAGGATTTTATCTCTTTATACTTATTATAATAATATAAGCTTTTTAACTTATATAAGAGGTGTAACCCTATTACCTTAAAGCACTTTTATAATTATTATAATATAAAGAAATACTTATAGCTTTATTTAACTCCCTCCTAGCTAGTAAGACTATCCTTAGAGTTTTATTAATATTAATTAATAAATTCCTTATTAAAGTAAGTTATTTATTTAGAAAGATTATAATAAGTACTGCAGATTAAGGTTATAAAGAATTTTAGACACTATTTAAGTAACTTATTTCTAAAGTAAATAACATTATTACTTAGAGGTTTTGTCTTTATATCTCAGATTCTGACCTGGACCACCTGGCCACCGGATACATTATCGTTGTTCATTCCAGCTGTGACAACAAAAACACTCTTGCCATCTCTGCTTAGGGTCACACTAGTAGGTCCAGCAAGGAGTCCCTCGGAGAGGACTGTAGCTTCGCCGTTAAGTGTGATCTTAATCAGCTTGTCTTGCCAAATGCCAACATATACATTACCATTCCGATCAATAGTAAAGTCATCAGGTATGGAGGGAGATCCCTTCTCAACCCTGTAGATAATCTCAACGTCTCCGACCTTTTTTCCAAGCTTATCAATCTTCATTCGGCCAAAGGTCTGGCGATCAGTATTTGTGAAATACAGGTGGTTTTTATAGATCTTAATGCCGTTGACTCCAAGACCATAAGGGCCATCGACACCGGGGGTAAACTCCTTATCCTGAATAGCCACTCTGATTTTGCCAGTAGTTGTATCTATGCGCAAAATCTCTCCTCGTACAGAGTCAGCACCAAGGATGATATGCTTGTAATAGGGAAGTGCCACGATGCCATTAACAGGGCCACATTTGGACTCCTCAAAAACGGTATCAACAGACAGCTGGCCATAGTTGAACTTGAGTAGCGAAAGTTTCATGCTGTTGTTTTGGAATTGTTGTCCGGTGTTATTGCCTGCAGCCAGAGCAAAGACATCGTCGCCGATCTCGGTAATGCCAAACAGACTATTGACGCCCTCAATCTGAGCAATCATCTCCGGTTTAGCAGGGCTTTTATATGGATTAACTGAGTAGAGTTTGCCTTCTCCCATTGTGCTAAGCAACAGGTCACCATTGGATCGAGAAGCAACATTCTCTATCCGGACGCCAGGAATCTCAACAATTTCCCGGACCTTTGGCTGGGAAGGAAAACATGAAGAAAGGGTGCCCGCAAGGAGGAGAGCAGGGAGAATGGATGCAGGTGCGTAGTACATGGTGCTGGATGGAAGTTGAAGAAAGATCGAGTTGCGATGATATCCAAAACACGACTTTTAGATACAAACAAGCGACCCTCATTATAGCATAGACGGCACAAAGCTGACATATGGTTTCTCGGGTGCTTTGATTTGTCAGCGGATTATTAATGCTGTGATCCTGCTATTGTCCCGGACGCTGACATGCATATTCCATGCTCCACGGAGCCCGAGATGGATCCGCATCCCTACCGGAACACCCTTATCAAAGCTCAGATATACCAGTCTCCTCTCATAATAGAGACTGGCTGGCTGGTAGTTGGACATGTTGGACGGTCGCATCATTGATGCCCTCATATACAAGCAGGTAATAGCCTCTGTACGCGCTGGAGCATCTTGGGCGGCGCCTGAAATACCGCCGACTCATCATCGATGGAATGATAAGGTGCCTGGCTTCTGTGTTTACTAATTCTTACTATTCTCCAGAAGGCCAACGTCACGGGGTGAATGCCGAATGCACCAATCTTGAATTGTGAATCACTCACGAGACTGGACTTATAAATCCGAGAGGCTCTCAATGCTCTCACAGCATCACTCACTAGTGACACAGAGCCTCCAGTAGAGGATAGTGCTGCACTCTCGGCATATCTTTATGATAGTAGCCTGGATAGCTCATGGCTAGACCTAAGGGGCATTGCCAGTGACTATGAAGGTCATTTTGGAAAGTCCACCTCAGACCCACTTACATAATGCGTTTGTCGAAACACCATTCCAAGACTGGAGCAACTGACAAGCAAGGATCCAAAGATACACCCATTACCAATTCTTTGTGGTTGGGATTGGTTCTCCCGAGTCTTTCATCTCGTGACAGATCATACAAGGTATATGAATTAACTGGCTAAAATTCCTATCATGGCGCAACTCTTGTGTGAAGCAACTATTTATGGAGATTAAGATTTGGTGAAGCTGTTCAGTATCTATACCTTTGAGATGCCTACACCTAAGGCTTCCTTTACCATACTGCTCTCATGGCCTGAACATACAGAATCCTCAGCCTGTATGCTCGAAATTGGAAATTCCACGACATGTTCTCCTTCCAGGTATCCCTCAGTATCTGCTAAATCCTCAAAGGCAACCTCGGAAGTCGCCTGGCCGTGAGGAAGGACTTCGGCTCTAAAGACCAAGTTCACAGCATAGTAGAATACTGCAGCTGCAGCAAAACATATAACCCAACCTGTCTGGTATATGTGAGTTGCAGCCATAGCCAACCAGGTTGGATGATAGGCTCCAATAAGCCCTGGGATGCCGAATACTGCTGAGCAAACCCAACATCCAAGTGCCTTCAAATTCCAACCGCCAGCATAAAAGTACAACGAGCCTTTAGAAGCGTTGAACAGCGAAGGGGTATGAATATTTCCCCGTTTGATGAAGAAGTAATCAACGATGATGACCTGAGTGTGTTAGTTTGCAGAGGCTGTAGGGTGTCGAGGAGTGAGAAAACTTACAGCACAGATAGGGGAAATGAAGCAATTATAACTGCCGAGAAATATCAAGAAAGCCGATCCTGAAGCTATACATAAGGTAGGCTTTGTCAGCATTTAATGCAAGTATGTAAATAAATATAGCAGAGGTATATAGAAAGTCTTACTTAGGAGCTTCCATGGAACGATGGCAAGAGATAAGACTCCGCAACAAATCTGTCCCCGAACAATTGTAAATACCTTTGGTACNNGAATAGCATTACAGCCGATGTTCACGCCCAATACCGATAACGTAAAACCGAATGAGGCAAAAAAGCAACCAGCTCGAGCTGCTGGACCCCAAAATCGATCAAGGATTGCGTTAAGAAGATCCCACTGGTTCCAGTAGGCATGGCCGAATTTCCCTTGCACTGCAGCTGTAGCACCAATGCCAAAAAAGAAAATCAGTGTCTTGCTGAGGAAGATAGACGATGATTGCCTCCAACCAGCATCCTTGGGCCTACGGGTGTACCGAGTAAGGTCGGGTTGCTGGATTGCTTGTTAGCTTACCCTGAGAGCTTTTAAAGGTGCCATGGACCGATTTATACTCACATTGACCAGCAGCGCAGACGTGACACCCAAGCAACTGTTTATCCCATTAAGCATTGCCCACCCAAGAGCGCCCCCCTTTACTTCTGTGCTTGAAGAGAGAGTATTTATGCGAATTCCTCCTCCGTAATGAAGACACCAGGAGAAGACGCCAATACAAGCTAGAGGGCAGATTATGGACTCGGCCTAGGATTTGTTAGGCTCAATAGGCAAGTAATGGTCAAAGGTAATGCACGAACCGCGAATAAAAACTTGATCTTGCGCGGATGAACTGCCAAAAAGGGCATCTCAATGATCCAGAACAAGAAGAAGGCCAGAAGATCCCTGGACGTGATGCCAGCGCTGGCAGGCAAGTGGTTCGTCATATTCCACCAGGATTCTCCAAAGACGCATCTCAGGAGAACGCTGAGTAGCTGGGACCCAAAGTATGACTGGACGCCAAACCTACAATGCTGTTAGTACAAAGTATCCTTTCTCTTAGCTCAGTTGTTAAGAAGTTATCTTACCAAATAGTCGCCACGACAGCTCGGATCCAAACGAAGAAGAACTGGCCATACCTACTCTTTGGTCAGTATGTTCAATCATGCGAGGTCTCCAATCAATGGGGATGTGATAACCAACATTCCGAAAACACTTCGAGCCAGAACGGGATAGCCAACATGGTACTTTGCGCCTGGTCGACCAAGAGCAAGAGCAACAGAAGATGAGATCAAGTTGGCCTAGTTCGCTGTTAATTGTGGCTCCTTGGTCATGGCATGGTATCTCTCACAATCATGCATGCAATCAGAGCTTGATACCAGTTAAGGCCGACAGCGATCAAACTCGCTCCGTTCGACCATTGACTTGCGTTGAACGCGTTCTAGACGGTCGCGCAGAAAATTAGCGACATGAATGAACAATGGGGACAAGGGTATGTTAGCTTACACCCCACCAATAACAGCTGAGTGAGATCCTGACCCCAAGATTAGCAAATTGTACAAAGCTCTCGTCGTCGACATAAGACGCACCATGACCATGTCCTTGCATTCGGCGGAGTGGGAGCGAGATCCTTGTTGATCCAAAGTGAAGATTTGGTTCCATCCGCAGAATTTGTCGTCAACACTGCCTTCCACTCAGCCTTCGAACGGGGAACTTTGGGCATCTGCATAATGGATCAGGTGTGAGGTAATTCGGTAGCCTCTTGTTGCTTGTGGAATTCTTTCCAGCAGAGTGAGGTGCATGCTGCAACTTATACAACTCCAAGGGTATGTAGATTGTGATCTAACATATCAGGGAGGCCACACTGAGCATCACTGGCGTTGTGGTATGTAGGATGATGTTTGCAACCTGCTATCTGTCGGAACGACCATATCGTTATCGCAGACCATCGCTAAAGTGGAGATACCCATTATCTCTCAAGATAGCGATATGACGGGCTGACCCGATGCTGTAGCTCAAATGCGGACCATTCCGAAGTAGATTATCTTCAGCCAGTCATAAAACTGAAAGCAAATAAAACAAGTTTTTGGGACTTGACTACTCTCCTCTTTGCGTACAGATCATTCAGCTGGACTTAAGCTCATTTCCGCCTTGCGAACGTTAAACATCCTATCATTACCATATGCTCTGGCAAACGCAAACCTCTAGAGCTTTGTTCACCAGAAGCGCACAGTACTATGCAAGAATTCGATACCATCCTGCGCAATGCCAATGTCAATGGCTCCTTTATTTGCGATATAGGCATCAAACGAGGAGTTATTGTCGGCCTGGGCGTTGGCCTTGTTTCCACTGAAGACACGCAAATGATTAACTGCGATGGGGCCATTGTGACTCCAGGCGGTGTTGATGGCCATGTCCACCTGTCTCAAGACCGTTCGCCGAGAGCTAGAGAAGCAGGATATACTAGTGCCGATACAGGTATACATGCGCTCTCCCTCCTCGCACGTGCTGCTTTCCACTAACTCCGACAATGCAGTCGACACTGGAACTCGGAGTGCAATTGCTGGAGGCACGACGACAGTCATCCTGTTTGCAGAGCAATCTCGGGGCCAGTCCCTGAAAGAGCAAGTTGTCAAATACCATGAACTCGTAAATGACCAAGGCTCATATGCCGACTACGGGTTCCATGCCATTATCACCGATCCCACTGCACAAGTGCTAGAACAAGAGCTTCCAGAACTTGCCCAGTCTGGCATAATGAGCATGAAGCTATTCCTCACATACAAGCACATGAGAATTTCGGATCGCCAGGTACTCTCAGCGTTGCAAAAGGCGCGGGAGTTGGGAATGGTGGCACTAGTACACGCAGAGAATGGCGATCTTGTCGATTTCTTCACTGAACATTTAGTGGCCCAAGGGCTCACAGATCCGAGGTTCAAGGCGATAGCGCATCCTCCAGAAGCTGAGGCCGAAGCCGTCAATCGTGCTATTACATTTTCCTCGGTTATGGATACACCGATGCTCATCGTTCATGTCTCTGTTCGGCAATCGATGGATGTTATTCGCAAGGCACAATCATTGTTGAGACCGGTATTTGCGGAGACATGTCCTCAGTATCTCTTATTGGGGAAAGAGAATCTTGACAGGGAACACTTCTGTGGTGCAAAGTTCGTCTGCTCGCCGCCTTTGCGCAGTGATCCAAAGGATATCGAGGAAATATGGAGAGGAATCATCAATGGCACATTCACCATATTTTCATCAGACCACTGCCCATATCGGTGAGAAGCCACGTTCTATTTGTTGCAGTTATAGGGACATTTGACTGACATCCGCTCAGGTTCAATGACAGCAGGGGCAAGAAGCTGGCTCATTCATACAGCAAAAATGGCGAGGTTCAAGGAGTGTAAGTTCTGTGAGAGTAGCATGCATCTGGCTGGGGCTGACCATCATTGAGCTTTACCAAAATACCGAATGGCCTTCCAGGAGTTGAGACCCGGATACCCTTGCTCTTCTCCGAAGGTGTCCTCAAGCGTAAATGCATTGATGTAAAGAGATTTGTTGAACTCACCTCTGAAAACCCAGCGAAATTGTATGGCCTCTATCCACGCAAGGGTGCCATACAAATCGGATCAGATGCCGACATTGTTATATGGCACACACAGGAGACGTTCTCACCTAGAAAGCTGGAACACAACCGACACCTGCATGATGGCTGTGACTACTCGCCATATGAGGGTATTGAGTTTTGGAACTGGCCTCGAATTGTTCTCCTGCGGGGCAGGGTGGTCTTCCAGGATGGCTCTATAACAGGATCCAAGGGCTATGGCCAGTTCTTGAAGAGGAAAACATGCTCTCTTCCGTATCAACGCCGTATGGACAAGGAATGGGATGTGCTGCGTGCTTCCATATAAGCGGCCTGGCAGGCGATGGAGTTGGTAGGATGGTTTTGACCCGTAGGCTCGTCATTAAATAGGAAAGGAAAAATAAATTGTCACCAACTCAAACATATTATAACTAGCACCGGTTTTTAGAGCTTTTTTATTCACTACTACAACTATCTATGTGTCGCGGATCGCTTCTGTTTCGATGCTGAATAATGAACCCCATTCCCTAGCAAGGCATGATGTTGTCATACCGAGTTGTCGAAGCATGCCGTACAGTACAGTTGCAACCGAGTCTAAGACTGTAATAGAATATTCCTTTTCCCAGAATATCGCTCTTTGTGCAGCCGCAAGGTTGGTACACATGATGAGAATGACCCGAGCCCCATCCTTTACAACCTCTGCGACCATTCGATCCAAGTCTTTCTCTTGAATAGTCGCGAAATCAAAGTTTGACGTCAAGCCGGAGCATTGAGATCTTGTTTCTGCTATAGGGAACCCTGCTGTTGCAAAGTTCTCGCGAATTGCAGCATTGACCTGTCCCACATACGGTGTCACAAGGCCAATTTCTGGAGACACGCTGTGAACTAGGGTATCCCGTATGGCCAACACTGATGATGTTGCTGGAATACCGGTGGTGCTCTCAATCATCCGACATAGGGTCTCATCTGTAGAAAACCCCAGCCAAGCGGCGGATGTGCCGCTCCAGCCAATAATGTCGACTTTTGCATCGGCCAAAAGCCTCGCTGCCTCGAGCATTGACTCCAGGGTAAATTGAGAATTTGAATCATCAGAGAGTTCGATTTTCGTAACACGAAATCTCGCAAAATGGAGGCTGACTTCTATGCCCCTTTGTGCGAGACTGAGAACCATACGCTGCGTTAGCGGTTCCAGTGCAGTGTTTGATGAAGGTACTATAACCCCCAAGCGAGCTCTGTGTGGAATTGGTGTTGAGTCCATGATTGACATGCAAGGTTTGGTATGGTGCGAGTGCGATTGAGGGTGAAATTATTGAAGACGTACTTTAATTAAAAGAAACGTATTATACAACCGATACTGCACTGTACTGGACGCAAATGGGCTACAATTGATTTGCAGAGGAGATATGATTAGGAACGGGCGTCATGTTTCGGAATGGTCCGCAATCAAAGATAACAGATAGACGTAGTCATTGATAAGAGTCATGGTTTATGAAGCAGCCTGCATTCGGCTAGCCTGAGCATCGGGTCACTCCGATGCCAATAGCATGGACATCAATCCATAACTCGGATCACATCCGTATCTCTACAACCTGCGAAAGTCATCGCTCTGATCCGATTGCATCATGGAAGAAGCGAATATGGCCGAATACGAGCCTCCCGCCAAACGACCTCGGGTTTTGGTCGCATGTCAGAGATGCAAGAGCCGACGACAGAAGGCAAGATAAGAATCAGTTCCACGGTCGCAATCGAGCTCCAAGCTAACTAAGAAAAAACTAGTGCGACAACTCGAGCCCAGCCTGCTCAAATTGTGAGAAGGCAAAGGTATCGTGCGTATACAGCAACCAAGCCTACCCGTCGTCCTATGTCAAGAGACTGGAAGAACGTGTTCGCCAACTGGAGGCGAGTCTCGCCACAGACGATAGTTCTCCACTCCAGGTTCCCTCCCCTGGGAATCGTCGCTCAAGGCCAGCAGGAAACTTGCCAAACAACGCTCACTCCGAGAGTCTTGCGTCAAGCCATTCACCAGAAATTACCGAGGTGACCTCTGGTACAGAGCGTTCCGGTCAGCTTGCGCTAGGTTTGGGAGTTTTATCCTCGTGCGCAGGGGCTGAACCCCATTACTTTGGCTTCTCTGCTGGTCTAAGCCTTGGGCATTTCGTTCAGGTTGCCATCAACTCAGGGGATAACCATGTGGATGTGTCTCTACCCCAGCTCGCAGACAGACCCTTCTCTCACCAAGTGCCACAAGCCAACACAACATTGGCCGAACCTCCTACATATAATGCAGGGGCGAGCTATATACGGGCATATATGGCACTTGTACATCCGCTGTATCCTTTCTTGAACTCGGACAGGCTGTTGCAATTGCATCGTTCTATCACTAAACGAAGAGGTGGGCAAGAATCTGCTAGTACTGAGCCGATTGACTTGACGATAATGCATCTGGTATATGCCATTGGATCCAGATGCCTTGAATTACTTCAAAAGTTTAGCATTTCGAGCACAGTTTCTGAGGGACACTTCCTCCGAGCGATGGAGTATATTCGTCAGGACCTCAAGTTTACTAGCACAAAGTCCATCGAAGTGACTTTGCTTCTGGCCATCCATTCAATGCGCTCCCCCAACGGTAGGTTAACCCTCATTTATATTCCCGATCCTCATGTTTCCGCTCGCTGACGAGGTCATACAATCAAAGGTACCAGTGTATGGCATCTTGCAGGCCTGGCTATTCGACAATGTCTCGAACTCGGACTCCATAAACAACGCCTCGTGGATGGCCAAAATATAGAAGTAGACCAATATCGGAAGAGACTGTTTTGGAGTGCCTATATTTTCGAGAGGAAAACAGCTCTAGTTCTAGGTCGACCATTTGCTCTCTCAGACGAAGAAATTGATCTTTCTTTGCCGGCGGATATGGACGATGGTACTTATGCCACTACTCCAGACCAGCAACAAAACCCGCAACAAAGGTCGCCGTACAAGACGGCCCTGAGCTTTCACCGACAGCATATTCAGCTATACCAAATCCACAGCGAGATTCGCCTGACCCTGTCACGAATGAAGAAAACCCCATCAAAGGAGAGCCTGCGCATGACAACTTCCAAATTGCTCCAGCAACTAGACCAGTGGAGAAGACAAGTTCTAATGACATTCCGTGAAGACGGATCCGAGGGCCTCGATGATTTGAGAAGGATTACAGACTCCTTTCGAGAACAGGATAATGCTGACAGCGAGTCTTCATCTTCGGAAACTCCGCAGCACCGAGGGTTTGTCAAAAGGCCTGTTGAGATGGAAAAGAACGAGCTGTTGCTAGAATACCACAAAGCCCGAAGGTCCTTGCTTCAACCATTGATGACGGAAAATTGTCACAATTACCCGTTTGAAACGGCAGACTACGAGGCATGCGCCGAGTCATCTGGGCAGATATGCCGGCTTTACAGGCGCCTCCATCGTCTCTCACCGATTCCATTCTCACTAAGAGATCTACACGCCGTTTTCCTCGCTGGGTTCACATTGATTTACTGTATGCGTGTTTGTCCCTCTATCTATTCGGTGGAGCGCATCGGCGATGTCGGGGCCTGTTCTACTGTATTGTATGTCATCACAGAACAGTGGTCAAGCGCAAAGAAGTACCGTGACGCTTTCGAAACAATTGCGGAAAAGATGCTAGACACCGCGAAAGGTCAGAGTCTTGGGGGCCGAAGAAATGGGGGCTCGTCAAGCCGAGAGACACATTGTGCGACAGCGGTTAACAGACCGAGACAAAGACAATCCCACATGTCACTTGCACCTGACATCAATGTCCACATTGCATCAAACTATGTAGAGACGAATGGCCACGACGCTAGGATTGAGTCTCTAGAACGCTCTGAGACTGGGAGACGCCTCCCTGAAGAAGTACCTGCGCAGTTAACGCAATCAACTTCCTTACTCCTTGATGGGGACCGATTTACTGATGCTGCCAATTTCGCCTCTGATGTCCATGAAAGCATAGGCTGGGACTTGGATCGTGATATTTCTGATATCGAGAAACTCCTCTCGAGCGAGGGACTGGAGTGGTTTACTGGGGCCGTTCTGTAGAGATAGGCAAGTCGATTTCATTATCACCTATTATGAGTCAAGTTTCCGAAAATCTTCAATGATAAGAATGCACTGCAAATCAGGCCAAGCTGCCATTAAGCAAAGGTTCGTAATTCAGATAGCAATGCTGCATCAATGATCAAACCAGATTAGAGATAAACTGGACTCAACCCTCCGATAAGCCATTCCTCCACGCATATCTTTCCCACTCACCCGTCGGAACCATCCGAATGATCTCGACTGCCCCACCTATGCGGGGTTATGGGGTGTTGAGTGATATACTTGCTTGTCATAGGCGGAAAATAGGCATATTTATTACATTAGCTGTGCCAGTGCTCAACCCAAAACAACCGCCTTATCATCAAGTTGCTCACCTCAACACACCTACCAAGAGTGCATACTCATATGTAAGCCATCATGGGGGCATTCGATCTCGTTATCACCAATGGTGTATGTGTTACAGCCTCTGATGTTGGCGCTTACGATGTTGCCATTAAAGATGGCAAAATCGCCTTGCTTGCTCCATCGGGATCACTTGCTGAAACAGATGCGCTGCGGATAATTGATGCTGAGGGCGCATACGTGACTGTAGGTCTCATTTCGACTGTTAGATTAAGCGGACGCTAACACGACAATGTACAGCCTGGTGGCCTTGATTGCCATGTTCATCTTCAAGAGCCTGCCATGTTCGGGAAGGGTTCCTCGTCTGATACCTTTGAAACAGGTGAGTCGTATACCACACTCAAGGTAGAGGAACCTCATTTTGACACGAATCCAGGAACCCGATCAGCAATTGCCGGCGGTTGTACCACCATTGTTTGCTTCGCTCCTCAACAGAGACACGAGCCCTCACTTCTTAAAGCTTTGGCCGACGCCCACGAGAAGGCTCGAGGAAACACATACTGCGACTACGGGTTTCATCTCCTTGTCTCCAATCCCACTGATACGGCTCTCTCTGAGCTTGGAATGCTCAAAGCCGAGGGCGTCACATCACTCAAGATCTATATGACCTATGAGGCGCTCCAGCTCCGCGACGACCAAATATTATCAGTTCTTCATCATGCTCGCAAAGAACATATTCTCACCATGATCCATGCAGAGAATGGTGATATTCTGAACTGGCTGACAGATCAACTTGAAGCTAGTAAGCTGTTTGCACCAAAATATCATGCAACATCGCGTCCCCCTGCCCTCGAAGCAGAAGCAACCAACCGTGCCATCGTCCTATCCTCTCTAATTGCCAATACACCTATTTTGTTAGTGCATATTAGTGACCCAGATGCAACACATCGCATTCGGAAAGCCCAGACTGCTGGCCAGCCTGTATTTGCTGAGACTTGCCCGCAGTATCTCTTTCTTACGCGCGACGATTTAGATGCGCCAGGCTTTGAAGGCGCTAAGTTTGTGTGCTCACCACCCCCACGCGATCAAGCGTCGCAGGATGCTATTTGGGAGGGCCTACGGAATGGAACATTCACCGTTCTGAGCTCAGATCATTGTCCATTCTCCTATGATGATACAGAAAGGGGCAAGAAGGCTTGCATCACGCACGACCATCCAGTCGGAAAATTCAGGCACATCCCCAATGGAATTCCTGGAGTAGAAACAAGACTCCCTCTGGTGTTTTCTGCTAATAAGCTACCCCTGACGAAATTCGTTGAGGTGACATCAACAAATGCGGCAAAGTTGTATGGGCTGTATCCGAAGAAGGGAGCAATGATGCCTGGTGTATCAGATGCGGATCTCGTGATTTGGCATCCGGATGACAAGCTGCCGGACATCACAATTCGCAACGAAAATTTACACCATGCCAATGACTACACACCATACGAAGGGAGGAAAGTGAAGAACTGGCCACGGTATACAATCTTACGAGGTACGGTTGTATGGGAGGACAGAAAGATAGTAGGCAAGAAGGGTTACGGGGAGTTTATTCAGCGACAGGCAGGTGTACTCAATGATGTTTGGAAGTGCATGTAGGAGCCGGAATTATTTACTAAGGCTATCCCTAGATAGATTCACATCGTCTATAAGATACTTTGCCATTTTGATGGATCAGGCGTCTCTTAGGCTGTGATACGGAGGTGATCGTTGACGTGGGGTTGTTGTTTAGATGGGTTCCCCAGTAGAGCGAGCTGTCCATATGCAGCTGGCAAAAACATCAAATTAATATCGCCCTTACTGATGTTGTCTGCAAATGTTGCTTTAAGCAATAAAAGGATAATCCTAATCTCACCATATTTTACCACGAAATTAACATCCTCCCTTCTTTCTTCCTCAAAATCACACATTTGGTTTGGCCCGAGATCCAGTCGAAAGGCTGGTGAAGTCAATCCTGCAGCCGGCTCCCAACAACAAAGACATGGTTCCGGCTGCGCCACGGATGGTTTCTATTACTTCTTTATTATGTAAGATAAAATATTATTATTGTTATTATTCTCCTTAAGTAATATCTTTCCTAAAAGCCTCCTCCATTGTTTTTGCAAACTTGCTATTAGTTAAAACCTTAACCCCTAATACTGCAATCCCCTTTGCTGCCTTAATTGCTGCATTAAATGCTGCAGGTTCACCAGCCGCCCTTGCAAATCCAGGAGCATGCACATTATCAGTCGGTAGAGTCGGGATAATAAATAGAGGGTGAAGCGCTGGGCACTCATAACTAACATTCCCAAAATCCGACCCGCCCCCGGAGATGTGAGGGTCACTCATATCGCCATGGAACTTGCTGTTGAAGTACCGTGACATAATATCAGTGAACTCGTTGCAGAGGGGCTCGTTGGAGTGGAGGTCTGCATATGTGTCCATTCTGTTCGATGCGTTCGCTGTCAGCAACCTAGTCAAGTGGACACAAAAGTGAGATGGGAGTATGCATACACTGACTCAAACTCAATACCACACCCAGTGGCGAGGGCAGCTCCTTTGAAGCAGTTTCTTACTCGTTCCTGAAGCTTCTCATTCTCCCCCAGAGTAAGAGTGCGCACACCAACCTCTACCACGCTCCTCGCCGTGATGATATTGGTCATCTGTCCCCCCTCCTTAATGTAAATGTTGAGGCGGTCTGTAGGCCGAATCTGCTGGCGTAGCATGCTGACAGCGCTGTATGTCAATGAAGCAGCATCCAATGCATTGATCCCATTCCACGGGACCACGCCAGCATGTGCTGGTTCGCCAGTGAAGACACCTCGAAAGATAGCTACCGACCTGCCACCAACTGCTGCTGCACCATCAGGTTGTGGGATGTCCAAGGGCGTGCTAGCGTGAACCATGAGTGCAGCATCCACATTCTTGAAGGCGCCGGCTCGAATGAGTTTGATCTTTCCGCCACCACCTTCCTCAGCTGGGCAGCCAAGAATTCGCACTCGACCTGGCGCGCCAGATTGCTTGAGGGCAGCAACAATGCCTAGAAAGGAGGCTATCGAAGCGGTGGCGATCAGGTTATGTCCACAAGCGTGTCCAACGCCCTCGAGAGCATCATACTCAGAGCAGATGACCACCAGGCGACCGCCCTGGCCATACTCTGCAACAAAAGATGTCTCAAGGCCATAAGCATGCTTCTCCACGGAGAAGCCAAGGGACTCCAAAAGGGCCGTGATATTATCGTGAGCTTTGAACTCCTTGAAACATAGTTCGGGATTA
Organism: Fusarium miscanthi; assembly: GCA_014898875.1. NCBI lineage: Eukaryota > Fungi > Ascomycota > Sordariomycetes > Hypocreales > Nectriaceae > Fusarium > Fusarium miscanthi. The sequence continues at coordinate 14,094 of JAAVUA010000319.1, forward strand.
CTGTGTATCTATGGTAGGCGTTAGTTGGTATATAATGTGAATGACGATGGAAGTCGTACTACACTGTTGATCTCTCGTAGGACAGCCAATTCTTGATCAACGGCATTGACTATAGCGTCCAAGGTACTCCTTTCATTAACTACATCAGCAGCCTTTGTCTGGGTATGGGGGTACGAGGGTTGCTGAGCACTGGTGATAACAGCCATCTTGTTAAATGCTTACTGGTGTAGTTGAGATAAGGAGGGATACAGGTATGAGGGGGTTTATATGGCGTTTGGTAGTCTATTGAAGCAGGAGCCGGGGTAATTAAGAACAACATCATGTTTTTAAAACCGTACCCGACATCCGGAGAAGTCATGCGCCTCTGGCTATCGTGACTAATCTCGGGGTTAGACGATATCATCGTCTAGAGGGTCCACCTTCTTTCAGCTTGTCGTTTACAAGCGAACTTTGTGGGCCTCGGGAAACCCACTCTCCTGAATTTCAGAGATAAGAGTCCCAGCGCTTATCAATCTAGGATCAGGTTCCCCAGATTTGAGATACGAGACCTAATACTTTACCAATTGCTGCTAGTATCCGAGGCAAGCTCATAGAGAATCCAGATGTTTAAGCGTTGTGTGTGCCGAGACTCCTTATCTAGCACAGGTCCGAGCACCGCTCTCCAACGCGGTCCCAGCTTGCTCATGATCCAGTCCTTGTGAATGGGATTCTTGGTCTCGATCACCGCCGCTAGGAGTGCTCTTTGTAAGTCTTTGAGTTGAACCTTGCGAATGGTGTGCTGGGCTGCTTGCATAAGCTTGGCCAAGACGTCCTGGATCTTATCTTCGGGCAGGCCGGCGCATCGATAGTAAATCATCTTCCACGCGTAGTAGATAGTCACAAATACGGAAGCGCTCTCAACAAGATCACAGGTCGAGGTCTGATAGTTATCATCAGGCATCGTAATCATCTGGAACGTAGGAGCAAAGTCCTGTAATAAGACAGGATCAGCGCCAGTCCCAATATCCAGAAGTGGTATAACGCTCTGGGTAATATCTCACCGTTTCTATGAGGTTAAGCTTGTCCTCTATCTGCATGCTCCTCGCTTCTGGTCCATGTATGCCTGAAACTGTATCTGCATTGGCTGACTTCATCGTCGACCAGCCAAACTCTGTAATCTGGAACTGGAGCTGGATCATGCGAACCAGCATGTCAATATGTTGAGCAGAGAAGACATCATCTAGATGTTGCTCAGCTGGGTACAGAGTGCCCCAGTTCAGCTGCAATGCTGGCCTTGAGATGGTGCATAGCCGCTGGAGGAGTCTTGGACGTTCAAACATGAATCGCGCAACCTCACCAGCACAACGGTAGCCCATTGCATATACATCCTCTCTGTAAACCCACAGAAGCAGTCGGCAGAGGAAGGTGCGTATAGAAGGTGTCATGGTCACAGCCGACTCTGGGGCCGATCTGATCAAGATCTCCCCTATCGATGAAGCTTCCAGATATCGTACGACGGCCCCGCTTAGCTTGTGCAGCTCCCCCCTGTTAACAGTGCGCTGATGGGTGAGAAAGACGTAGTGGAAATAGAATGCGGCTAGAGTCTCCACATGGTCGACAGGGCTAGTTGATTGTCGTATGACTTCTCGGAATGCCGACGATGCGCGAGTAAAATGGGAAATGGCCAGCGATGACTCTGCTCTACTATATGTAGGATCATTGGACTGGCGACGTATATCGAGATCTTGGAGCGATACCGCGACGGCACAGCGCATAGCGATAGCGCTGTAAGAGACCTTTTGCAGCAGGAGGACAGGGAACGACCACGCGGCAATTTTTGAGGTATGCACCAAGCAAAATCCATCCTGATAGTGTCCCAGAGCCTGAAACTCCTCATGGCCCAGAGTCAGGCTACTATCGCCGAGGATAAGGGTCTGGGAAAAGACACTTTGGTCAACAAAAGGTAGCGATCTGGGAGACAGGTGTGCCATGATGTGATCCATGGTTTCTTCGTTACTCAGAGAGGATGAGGTAACCAGAGCTGATGATTCTGGCGAGTTGTTCCATACTGGAACATTTTCCAGGTCCACAGGGTGAAATAAGCTCAGGGCATCATCTCGTGAACGTTGAGCCGCTGGGGTACCACCAGATAGGTCATCGAAGTCCGCCCAGTCCAGTGAATCGTCACTGTTGCCCTGGGGACTGTATTCCCGAGCGGCTGGTTCATCTTGATGGGCTATAAGGCGTCTTGTGGGCCGTAGCATCCGAAGTGATGTCGAAGTTGAAGACAACCTCTTGGAAGTCGAGGCTCCATCATTAGTCCAATATGGGCTGCAGCTGAGGTTTAGGCGCTCGCATCGCCGGCAGACAGGTATACGCTCATCACACTTGACATGCTTTGCCCTACAAGTGAAGCATCCTAGAGTGATGTTAGACGTACATGCTCAGTATGACAATCCCTGGAAGGGTATCATAGGAGCAATGGGCTAAGCCTGCTATCAGTTCAACGCACCTAGTCTAGATCGACCTCTGCTTTGTCGCTTCCCCACACTTGCTCCATATGCCAGATCAGTGGACATCGTTGTCGCGTGCCGTTCATGGATGTTCAAGTTGTCGTCTCCCGTTTGCTCAGAAATGTGGAGGGAGTGATAATTGACGACGACAGTGTTTGCATGATGAGCAATGCTGGGCACTTTCGGCTACTCGACTTTAAGAGCGGGTTAACCGATAGCGTTTTGGGTTAACCGATCGTTTCTGATAGATAAGACCCATCTGGCGTCGTCNNTAACCGAGTTTCCACTTATCGACTTGGCTCCATCATGTGGTTGTCGTTAGCCAGGCTTGACTCGTCAGGCTTGACTCGTGTGTGAATGTCAAATCTGGTGTCACTATTAAGCTTATCTGGCCAGGTTGGATATAAAGTATCATGAGACTCCGATCGAAAAGCCATTTCTGCCAGGGATATTTAAGAATTCAGATAAAAGGATACCGACAGGCAATTTGTCACATTGAACAACCTAGTATCAGCTAACGCATCATGGCGTCGCCTCTCGAAACCAAGGCCGAGATTATCGATGGCGAGAAGGCCATATCGGTTATGGACCAGGACGAAGATCCCTCCATCTCCAACATCGAAGAAAAGCCTCTAGTCAGAAAAATCGACCTTTAGTATGTACCTATATACTTGAGGGCCTTAGATGTCGCTTCATCCTGGTTCTGTCTAACCCCTGTTCGCTGACATAACGTTCGCACAGTCTGATGCCTATTCTTATAGCTATCTATATCTTGCAATATCTCGACAAGAGCAGCTTGAATACAGCCTCTCTGCTCGGTATTATCCAGGATACGGTATGTTAATCTACAATGAAGGGGAAGCCAGAGAACGGATTTTCTAACGAAAGGGGATTGTAGAAATTGGTTGGCCAGGAGTTCCCCTGGCTTAATAGTGCCTTCTATTTTGGTTACCTCGGCGCCACGTACCCCGTCTCCGTACTTCTCGTGAAGTTCCCAATTGCCAAGCTTCTGGCCTCGTCAATGTGAGCTCACATTAGTCACCTCATCCAACACAGCAACTTGGCTGATAATAAGGGACCAGCTTCCTATGGGCGATAGTTCTTGGCTGTCACGCTGCTGGCGAGAACTTTGCAGCTCTCTGCTCCTTACGTGTTCTCCTTGGTGCTTTCGAGGCCACCATAAGTCCCGGCTTCACACTCATCACAGGACTCTGGTACAAACCGTCAGAGCACGCCGCGCGTCACAGCCTTTGGTTCGTTGGAAACTCTGTGGGATCTCTACTCGGTAGTCTCATTGCTTATGGCTGCACCTTCATCACTGGAGGACCCCTTGCACCGTGGAGAGTAAGCTTGCCTCCTTTAGACCATGTTGCCACGTCAGCCTAGACCTAACCAAACTGTATAGTGGCTATTCATTGTCCTCGGTATAATAACTGCAGGTTGGGCTATCGTCTTGTATGTGTGGCTTCCAGACACGCCTGCAACAGCTAGATTTCTCAACCCAGCTCAGAGAGTTTGGGCGACACAGAGACCGCAGGTGGCTCAGAGAAGCTTCAAGACAAACAAGTGGTCGAACGCACAGTTCATCGAGGCTATGGTGGATCCCAAGACATGGTTTCAGTTTTTCGTCATTACTACAGTGTCCCTCAGCAATGGCGTAATTGCTAACGTGAGTTATACATTAAGCTAATTGGCACCTCGTCCATACTATACATACAGAACCTGCTAACCCATATCACACTCCTGCAGTTTAGCTCTTTGATTATTAAAGGCTTAAATTTCGACTCCCGACAGTCACTCCTTCTGGGCATGCCTCTGGCTGTTTATAATGTAATCATCGTCCTCCTTTCCGCCTGGCTCACCAAAAAGTTCCGCAAGTCCCGTTGTATTATTGCTGCAAGCGCCTCGGCTCTTTCGCTGATGGGGACAGTTCTTGTCCGCCAGCTACCAACAACAAACAGTGCTGGTCGTTATATAGGGCTTATCCTATGCGCGTCGTGCGCCAACGTATTCCCAATGATGCTGAGTCTCATCTCGAGCAATGTTGCTGGATTTACTAAGAAATCCACGGTCAACGCCGTCTTCTTCCTTGGATACTGTGCAGGCAACATTGCTGGTCCACAGTTTTTTATTCCGACAGAGGCACCTAAATATGGGGTAAGAACGGATTATCTCCCTCTTAAGATTGTTTAATAGCTTACTTACTCTCGTGCCTTTTTCTAGACGGCTTTTACGGCTTTATTTGCAATATTCTGCATCCTTATTGGTCTGATTCTTGCATTTAGACAATATCTAGCATATGAAAACTCGAGGCGCGACAAGGCTCAGGGGTTGTATATTGATGCCGAGTCGCCACAGAGGGATGCAATGCCTGTTTCAGTAATGGAAGCGACTGATGAGACGGACTTTGATAATGAGAGCTTTCGGTATTATCTATAGCAATTATATCACTGCTAGGAAATAAATACTACAATGAACCCTCTTGCAGGGTACAGTCTCTTGCCATAATAACTATGACTTCTCATATTAGGATAACGTGTTTATCGCGACTAGTATCAATCCAACTCTGTAATGTTAGTGAATTAATTTTCTCGCTTACGTCAAGGACAGACAGGAGACTAGAGAACTCGTGTAAAAACTCCTTTGCTCGTTGTGTGCGCTGTTTTGTAGGGTCATCTGGGCAAGCCAGAAGTGAAACTGCAACATCCCGAACTTTATATACCTGTTATTCAACCAAGATACACGATATCAGCATAGTGAACTTGGACTTCTTTCTCATGGCTAGATGAAGGAGTGTAGGGGAAATGCATATACTAACTAGAGAAATGCCATTTGGTTCTAAGCCACAATGGGACATAGAATGCAAGAAATGAAGAAGTTGCCGACAGATATGCTCCCGTTCATCCCACAAAGCAGGATCGAGTAGTGCATGAGGAGAAGGGGGTGTAAAGGAGGAATTTGGATATAGTGGTGGAACTTCAACGGATGGCTGTTTCTTGCTGGCAAGCAAATCGATTTGGTCCAGTAGTAGACTTTGCAACCATAAGTGCGTTACATGTATATTCACTCGAATGGCATCTCGTTGGGCATTTACCATATCAGAGTCCTCAGAGGCGACTGCGTTGTTAGCTCTTGGAAGCCATGGTCGATAAGCCGGTACAATTGCATCAAGCATATACTTGAGATGATGTAGTTGACTCTTCAGAGAAGCGAGCCGTAATACTGGATCCTTCAGCTGAGAGGAGTCAGCTATTTGCTGAGTATTTGACTGTGGAGGTATAACAGCAGCTGAAAAAACACGAGAATGAATGTTGAACCCGGCAGTCAGGGACTTTTTGGAGACATCTTCGGGGCAGGGAAGAACACCGCTGGAGGTGATGAACTCATCATCCACGGGAGCGGGCATAAGCCCCTCGATATCCAAATCACACAAGGTTGCAGGATCGAGAAACATTAGTCGCTCGTTCCGCAAGTTATACATCTGGTGGACGTAGCCGTAAAACATCAGCCAGAAGGCCTTCTTCCGTAGCTGGACCTCTATGGCGTTGAGACCCGTATAACTTGAGAGGTGCTGCACCTCTAGTAAGCGGAGTAGCTGCATTGACTCTACCTCTAGCATTCGCCAGAGATTGTTGTTGACCGTCTGATGAAATGCAACGCCTAGTACATAGGTACTCGCCCATTTCTGATGGCTAACCGTATCAAAATACCTCGTGTCCCGGAAACTCTGGTTGAGCTTGTAACAGTGATCCACCATTTCACTGCGGCTTTGAAACGGCAGTGGGCTCGAAAAGCTTGTGTAAGTCTGGAATCTGGTGGGCAAAAGACTAACTGTGACGGCACAGAGGGAAATAATTAAAGCGAGAAAATCCATGTCGTGCATGTCGCGGTTGCTGTCGAGATCTAGCTCGAATGTTGGTCGGTGGATTACAGGGATCAGTGGGTAAACATAGGCTACGTAGTCGCTGAGGATGAATTGC
>JAAVUA010000320.1:0-43311 GCA_014898875.1 Fusarium miscanthi
GACGATATTTCTCAAGCGGTTGCCAATGGGATGATGGGAGACGATATGGAACAAATAAAAAAAATAGACGCTTGTAGGTGCTGATGTGGTCCACCAAAAGCATAACAAGGAGTGATGTTTTGTTCGTAGCATATGCCGTAAATGTCCCATGAAAGTGTCTGACGAGAGCCTCTGATTGTAAGCGAGAAAACGTTTGAGCCTCCTGTGTCTATTGTCTGGAATTCAATGTCATTGAACCACCGGGGTACTATAAGCGAGGAGTGTAAAAGGAACTGCGTTTACCTAGGTACCTAGTTAACGACTTTCCAAATGTTGTCCTAAAATTATACCAAAATTATCCCAAGCTCTGTTAGTCTAGGCCATTCTATCGTTGTGTTGAGGGTCGAGGTCATGTCAATTCACCATCTGCTGCCAGCCCAGGAGTAGAGCAGTGAGACCAATAGCTTCAAACGAAGCAGTCCACTTCTCACTTCCGTCTTTACATCAGACATGTAGAGATTTCTTGTAATCAGCTGAGCGTTCATTGTAATATCTATAATTCAGTATGACTTATTTGAGTCTCGTTTGGCCCGCAGCTACTATTTGGGTGATGTCCATCGATGTCTATCCCCAGCGCTTATCTTATCACTCACAGCCAGGTCTTGATCTGACGTCGTGCAGGAATTTCGACCCTCACTTAAACCCCCAACACCCAAAACGACATCTCACAGCACGAACTCACCACAATGGCAATGTTAAAATCCAATGGTCCTCTGCGAACATGCCTCCGGCAACTCGTGCGCTCAGAGGGGTACGGCCCGTCTCACAGTATTCTCATCATGCAATTGACTGACCAAACCAGCCCAGCTCCCCTCCGATCGATAGCCGCTACACCCCGCGTCTTCAGCACCTCTCCCTCTCTGCTCAAGAAGCGCAAGATCACAGCCCCCAGCAACAGCCCTAACAGCGCCAATGCGAAGGCAGCTGCAGGCTCCATGAACAAGGCCGAGTTCGATACTGCAAAGGTGCCGATGCCGGATCCGGAAGATCCCCTCGATTTCACAGCTGTTATTGCTGCGTATGCTCCTATTGATGCGCACTTCAAGACCCAGCTGGCGGGTATGATCCATGGTGGGCGATTTAACCCTACCAATTTGGGATCGCTGCCTGTGCCCATGAAGGATCATGACGGCAATGATGTGACATTCCCTCTACGAGAGCTGGCGCAAGTCGTTCCTCGATCTGGTCGAGCTATTTCACTGCTCGTGAACGACAAGGAGTACATCAAGCCTATAATGTCAGCGGTGCAAGCAAGCCGTGAGTTCAACCAACAACCACAGCGGTCAGAGGACAACGAGCTTGAGCTTCTTCTTAAGGTGGAGCTCGAGCGCAAGGACGACGTCGAGCGACGAATCAAAGAGACTGTGCAGCACTGGAAGGATCGCATTCGCAATGCTAGATCCAGACACGAAAAGACTCTCAAGGACTGGAAGAAGACGGGCACCGTCCTCCCCGACATTGTCAAAAAGGCCGAGAAGGAGCTTCAAAAGGTACAAGACAAGAAGATGAAGGAAATCGACCAGGAAGAAGCACAGACCATCCGTCAACTATAGATGGTAATTGTATGATAGATGCAGAATATTGTAGTATTACATATCGTGACAAGTGTACACTGATCTTAAGATCTAATCTTTTAAGCGCGCAACTTTCCACCCTTCCCAGCAACAGGCTTCTTGGCCAAAAGCGACGTCAACTTGGTCTCAAAGGAGTTGACATCTTTGGTAGAGTAAGTCTCGGCCCTGAGATGCCATGAGCGAGAGAGACCAACGGGGTCTGAAGCGAACTTGGGTGTCTCATGTTGACCCTGAACAGCCCGCTTTGTGATGACCTGACGAATAGCCTCTTCGGGGTCAGTGATGATGGGGCCTGTGGATTCTTTGCCTTCTGCCTTGAGCTTCTCCTGGAGATACTTTTCGGTAGCATCCTTATCTTTCGGGTTGGCAAAGAAGCGAACACCATTGGCCTCAATCTCAGAGGCGAAATATTTGGGCTGGAAGGTGTTTGGTGCGCCGACATGATCTGCTGTACCGAGGACGCTGAGGTTCTGAAGAACTGCAGCCGATTTTCCAGAGGAGGAATCAGGTGCAAGGGGCGCAAATTCGTTGATAGATTCGAGTGTGAGAGACGGTCTGTATTCGGAGGTGACGCCGAACCGAATATTATCGTCAAAGGACTTCTCATCGGGATCCAATGTGTTGAACTCGTTTCGGTCGATCCTCTTCTTGTCTTTGTCCTCTTCATCCCTTGGTCGTCGATCGTTGGTTCTTCCACCTCGGCCACGAGCACGGCCTCCACGACCGCCTCGTCCTCTGCTCGCACCGAAACCACCGCGGCCTCTTGTTGGTGAAGAGGTTCGAACAGGTGTAGAGGATCGATCCTGAGCCGATGATCCTCCCCTAGCAAGTCCACCTCGACCTCTGTACATAAGACCGCCTCTTCCGCGAGCCTCACCGCGCCCTCTGAGACCCCCACGTCCGCGCAGGGGCATGCTCTTTATATCGATGACCTTGGGACCACCAGCCGGGCTTCGAGGTGGCCTCGGAGTGTTGGGACTTCGGTCATCGGCAGCCTGGAACTGCGTTGTTGAGAATTGACGGGCGTAGTTTCGAAAGGCATCCGAGACCTGCTCGAGCTCTGGCCTTGTCCGGCTGCACACCGAACGGAAGGCGTGGCGTTGCATTTTGAGGTGGTTGTCTGATGTGGTGAAGCTGATTGTCTGTGGTCTGGACGATCATTTTTCGTCGTAAATCAATGACTAAGCATTTCACCCCGCATGGACCAATCATCAACATCACATTCGATTCACAGTAGGTCATATAAAAAGGAATAACCATATTCATAGTAACTGCCATACTCAATTCCTGGTGCTATGCACAAATCAAGATCTTGGATCTTGCTATAAGCCCATAATACTCTATAAGGCACCATTCCCAAACCTCCAACCAATCATTTACAAGTACGCTTCAAGTATAGGCCAACCTTTCCCAAACTCCAAAGCGTATGCACAGCGGCGCTATCCTGGGATTTGTGTACCGATTCAACCATTTCAGGTCTTTTAATTAGGACAGTTACGTCCGTCACTCGGAACAGAGCCGCGACCTTGCGGCTGTCACACCGTGGTACTGGCAAGTGTATGCTGAGTGTGCTTGCTCTCGGCACCCAAACCCATTCTGACCTTTTCATACTCTGGTTCAAGAGTCGAACTGTTTGCGCTGCTCATTCTGGTGAAATTTGGACAGCAATTTCCGGGTCGCCCTCGGATTGCCGTAGTTCGTTAATTGAATGTCTCAATAGAGGAAGTGGCATAAAAAACGGATTCGTATTTGCAATGTATACTATTACACGCTCTGAGGTTGGACCATAGCGGGCTGTGATAATGATTAGACGGGCTTTAAAGGTGCTTGTTTGTGGAGCATACCGGACTGTTGAGCATGTGCTGTCGCTTGTTTCGGCTTTTCTTGATATGACTCTTCAGAGCGCTCGAGTCAAGAGGCTTGAGAAGCTCAAAGCTGCAGAGCAGCTCCGCAGATACCGACATAACAGCGCCCCAGTTGTCGAATTCACCGCAGTACTACACGAGTTAGCCGGATGTCCGAGGAGATACGGAGATGGGTAACTTACATTGGGGGCACTGAAGACTGTCACCAGAACCCTATCATTAAAGAATTCATAGCCATCCTCAACGACCATGTGCGCACGGCAAATAAGATCAAAATCATGCACTGCCAAAAATTCGGTAATGACTCGTTTGCCAAAACAATAACTGACACCTCTCTCGTTGGCTTCCCAATCTTGTTCCATGTCTGCAGGGTCAGACCAAAGAAGATCGTTTAGTAGGCCATAATCGGGGACGTCTGTCGGTCGAGCAATGTTTCGAATATCGTCCATGTGAACTAGCGCAGGTGAAAGTCCTCCGTGGACGCAGAAGATCTTGCCCGCGACAATGGCAGCAATGGGTAGAGTGTTAAAGCAGTCAATAAACGTCTTCCAGATTTTGACATTGCACCTTCGCTTGCATTCGTCGTAGAAGCCATAGACTCGTGTGACATTGGCGCACTCGTGATTTCCGCGGAGAAGAAAAAAGTTCTCCGGGAACTTGAGCTTATAGCAAAGGAGTAGCAGAATAGTCTCCAAAGACTGCTTACCTCGATCAACATAGTCGCCGAGGAAAAGGTAGTTCGAGTTAGGGGGGAATCCACACATCTCGAACATTCGGATAACATCAGTATACTGGCCGTGGACATCACCCACAACCTTTACTGGAGCATCCAACTCCAAGAGAGCAGGCTGTGACAGCAAGACTTCCCTAGCCCTCTGACAAATGGCAACAATCTCGGCATTCTTGAGGCAGACGCTCTTGGTGACCTTCCCAGCATAACCCGCATCCAAGAGTCGCTTAATAAAGTCATCGAGATCGATATCCTTAATCTCAGACATGGCGACATTGGAGCTTCCTTCTGTTTTGGACTCCGGTGAAGGGCTGTTGACTGGGTTAATGGTGTTTTCTCGTTTCACCAGAATGGACTGGCCTGGAGCTTGCATATGCGCAGTGGCTCCAGCATTGACAGACGGGGGTTGGTCAGAAACATGATCAACCTCTCCCGACGCTTGCGCAGCGCTAACATCGTGGGCGCCGCCCTTGGCATTTCCTTGAACGGGAGATGGAGGTGGTTGATCGTCTCCAATAGCAGAATCTGCGAGGGCCGATTCGGCTGCTGACATGTCTGATGCAGCGGTGTTGAGCGGGGGGAGCTCACTGCGACTCAGTCGAGAGGAGCTTGAACGCCCATGCCTACTGGATCGTCGTTCCTCAGTCTTTGTTTCGGTCGCAGTGTCACCATTTGATAGAACCTGTGAGTTCCTGGGACTATCGGACTTGCTACCACGAATCTTTGAGCCTAGGGATCGAAACGAGCGGGACGATTCCTTGGTGTCAGATCTGCTGAATGATGGGTAAGACTGGAGGGGTCCATCAGGCCCGGCCGAGCCGGAGCCTTTGGAGTTGGATCCGCCTGGAGTGGAGTTGTTGTTTCCCATGGTACTGCTTCCCGCGACTATCAACAGTGGTTATCCCAAACTTCACTGGTGGTGGGCGGTTCGATTCGTAGCGGTTCCCTTCGGCGCAGCTAAGGTTGAGCTTGGGTCAAGGGAGATGTTAGGGAGGGTGAAAGAAGCGATCGAGAGTTAAGAAGAGGGAGGAGGAGGAGCGACGACGACTCCTTGATGCGTCCGTTTTGGGCAGTTTTAGAAGATGCTTCAAGTTGAAGCACGAGATGTTGAAGTGAGTCTGCGGGTGGATTTTGCGGCGTGATGACGTCGTGGGGAGGCTTGTTAACGCCGGGATGAGGCCGGAGACGATACAAAAGGCGAACGGAACGAGATCGGAGATAACGCTGAAATCGCAAGGGCCGAGTTCGAATCTGGAAAGAGTCCACGTTAGGCTGAGTCACACTTGAAGAGGTCGACGCTGAGTGAAGATTGCGTATGGCAGGGTTACGGCGCATTTCAAGTGTTGACGACGCGGGTTAAAAAAAAAAAGGTAAAGCCACAGTGTGGAGGACCAGGTGGACTTACATGGAGTGGAGGAAGGTATCGGAGGTACTGGACAAGACTAACTAACAGCAAAAGCAAGTGAAGTAATCGTAAGGTGAGATTAAATGAAAAATCAGATTGCCAAGGCGTTTAAAGGCAAAACGTTGAGTGTCAGGTGTTGGTGGAAGACGGTATCGGTATCGTTATAGGTATAGGTATAGGTATGGTACAGTTTGTAGGTGCTACAGTGCTGTAGAGGCGATGGAGCAAGATATACAGTGGGCGGAGTAGTTCGCATGCGATGACGTCGATAGAGTAGAAAGGACGATAATTCGAGTGCCTGAATCAGACACTGACGCAAATAATGATAGGCTCAATTGTCAATTGCAGCATATGAGGGTCTAGAGTTTGTTGTGAAAGAGGAAGAAACAATGGATCAAGTGTGTTGTAGAAGTGAAAAGATAAGTCAACTTAGTAGGTAGAGGTAGAAGTTGAGGTAGTCTCGTCTCGGCAAGGTATGTACACACTAACACCTCCACCTGGACCTTGTTCCTTACCCCAAGTCTCTCACTCTCCCTCATAAAGCAAAGCAAAAAAACAAAACAAAAAAAGGCCAAGACGAGATGAGGAGTCAGTTAGAGCCCGGTCGAGAGCTCACAGCGCGTAGTAGAGCAACGGAGCAGAGCCGGATAAGGTCAATCTGGAAGCGAAGTGGCGGCTCAGGCTCAGGCTATGAACAGACAGTGGAGGATGGACATGCTTGGACAGGCGCAGGCGATGGAATATGGTTCCACACCCTCTTCTCTTGTTTGTCGGACAGAGTTCAGTGATTTCGAACTAGGGCATCTTGTGGTTAGCGACAACAGTTCAGTTGACGTCTTGAGAAGATCATTGGACGGAGCTGACCTCGTCGTGCTGAGGTCACTCGAGACAAGACAAGACGACAGACAGGCAGCGACAGAGGCCAAAAAAAGACTGAAACAGAAGCTCAATGACAAGCACTGAAGCCAAGACTGGTTCGTCCGGGGTGGTTCTTGATCGGCGCCCAATGGAGGGGAGGCTCAGCAATGCGAGGTTGGGCGTGAAGCAGGGGTATCAAGCGATTGCTTGGACGATACGTAAGAATGTGGGAGGGCCAAGCTTGACAAGACTTGATAAGAGTAAAGATTCTCACCAAGTTGCCTGTTCTCTACTGCTTCCTCTGACTTAATATCCTCGGCATTCGTCCTCCGCATAAACCTGTCATATGGCGGTTTTCTACGGTAGTCGTCTCATTATCTTTGGGTCTCGGGACGTGAACCGGAGACTCGAGACAGATTTGGATTGGTAAGATCTAATCTGGACCTCTATAAAAAATCGACATGGATTGATTCGTCACCAAAGACCACGAAATGCAACGGCTTCAAGGCCCGGGCCCCCTGATAACTAACCCGAATCCCTGGAGATTGACACTCAGACTGACCTGAGTTGGAGACAACCGTTGGCACGTGCGAGAGCTTGTTCTGTCTCGACCATTCACTGATTCGAAACAAACGAGAAACTCGGTCAAACATTCGGACTCTCGATATAAATCAGTTGACGTCTCCAACCACTATATCAACTGTTCAGAGCAGCTGCTACATAATGGCCAAAAGGCCAAGACTCAACCCCTCTTTCTACCATGACTGCAGACGAGAGCATAATGATGTATCAAATCACACTCTATCAGTCAGCTTTTGAGGCCGCCGTTCTCGCCTCCGTAGTGAACCAATAGTTCGTTACACTAGACACTACGATAACACAGTCTCTGTGCAGTGACAGCTGACTATCCCTCGTGCTTCTCTCACCGAAGACATCCCCGCGTTGGCTTGCCAGGTTGCAGCTGGTCTAGTGCACACTATTCCTTTTCTGTGTAAAGGTGAACAACACCAGGGGGGGGCATCACACACTGTGATGATGTGAGACAAAACATGGTTAACAACAAATTACTCTGACTTTATGGTTTCTGCATCTCCCATGACATCTAATCTGGCGTACTAGCTTCGGGCGCAATTGCCATAGAACCATATAACCCATCAGTAGGTACTTAGTACCTTCAGAAAACCACACAACGCGGGATTGCTGCCCCAGAAAAACTGCCGGTTCTCCTCGGATGACGTGCTCCCTTCCATGAGGTTGCCCCGTCATATATACTTATCTCCGTTTCAACGACAGTTAACGGCATACAACCAAAGATTTGCAGACAACCATGCGGCTGTCGTAGTTGCAGCCATCGGCGTTGCCCTGCTTGATGAGCATGGGCGAGATGGCAAATTCGACTACGGTCTTGGATGTTAAGTCTTTGCCGTGTACAAAGGCTTCCATTTCAGTTGCCTTGAATCGCTGATACTTCAAGCTGTCATTCATAAATCTCTGGACGCTGAATATCGCCTTGGAGCTCATCAACATCTCGTCGAGCTCCAACGCAGTGTCAATGATGCTCTTCATCTCCTGAAGGACATCAGCGCTTGGTTTGTCCTTGGGCAGGTGCAAGAAAACTTTCAATTCCTCGATCTCCGCAGCAGCTCGGGTTTTCAAGGCTTTCTCGTCACGGAGAAAGAAATGTCCCAAGAAGGCAGCGCCCTGGGCAGCCCATCGTGCAACATGTCGGAGAGTTGGACCACGGCCTGGAGATTTGTCCCCTTCTGGAGCAAGTCCTATGAGCAGTTGGTTAGATGTTAAGGTGAACATATCGCACTCGATAACAGTACATACCTATGAGTTCAGTGCGGATTGCTTTGAAATGTGCTCCATAGTCGCCTCCCGACATCTCACTGCCCTCCTCAATGATCTCTTCGACAATGGCCCAGAGATAAGCACCAATGACAAACTCTTTGTGGTCATCGCTGGGCAACAACTTTTTCCAGCGTCGTAGGCAAACGGTTTTTGGCATGGAATTTAATACTATCCATTAGGTATTTTGTTATGATTATTCATTGCCCAAATAATACACTGCCATATTACACCGTCTATCTCTATCTGTTTGTCAGTTGGCACCTGGCGAGCACTGTCAACACTTCAGTCCACTATTAACACTGGCAATCAACAAAGTGTAGGCACGCGTATGGGCATTTCTTTTTCCTCCATCTCTCTTTCTTTCTTCTTATTATCTTCTTATTTTCCCCTCACCCCAAACGTCATCTCAACAACCTCCCTGGTATCATCATCCGCCTTTGCGAGGAGAACTCGGGCATCATGCCCGCCAACCAACCACAAGGCGATGCCATAATCATTGGCATAGACTTCGGAACTACGTTAGTTGATCATCCGCGTCTCAGTATCAGTAACTGAGCGTGATCTTAGATTCTCGGGTGTTGCTTGGGCATATTCCCGGCAGCCTGACGACATCGAGATCGTCACAAGCTGGGATTCTCAGCTCAATCATTGTTCGGACGTTGAAAAGGCGCCCACACAGCTCTGCTACGATAAGAACGGCCAGGGTGTCAAATGGGGCTATGGTATTCCTTCTGAGAATGAGCCACTGAAGTGGTTCAAGCTATTGCTTCTTGAGGCCAAGGACATTCCTGTTGAAGTAGCGGCTTCGACTCAACTGCAGGAAGCTCGTCGCCTCAAGGACAAGGTAATGAAAGAACCTATTGAGATTATTTCGACCTTCCTTCGCAACCTTTGGGATCACTCCACCGAGTCTATCAAGCGTACTGTTGGCGCAGATTTGGTCCGACGATGCAAACTGCAAGTCGTAATCACTTTGCCAGCCATCTGGCCTCCATACGCTCAGCAGCGGATGAAGCAAGCCGCTCAACAGTCCGGTATTCTGGACGCACGTTCTGCCGGTGCTACATCCCTGCACTTTATCTCAGAGCCTGAAGCTGCTGCTCTTGCAACCATCAAAGATCTCTCTAAGCGCTCAACAATCCAGGTATGGACCTAATACTTATTTACACAAGAGCCTAGTCTACCATACTGACGCGTATAGACTGGCGACACCATCGTTGTTTGTGATGCAGGTGGAGGCACAGTCGTAAGTCCCTCTGGAAATGTAACTGTGCACTGCTAATACGCTCAAGGACCTCATAAGCTATATCTTCGAATCAACGGATCCTTTTGTCGTCAAGGAGTGTGTCAAAGGCGATGGTGAGTTTGAGAACCTACAAGAACCTACTAAGAGAGCTTCGAGATGATTAACTCATGGTTAGGTGGTCTTTGTGGTGGTGTCTTCCTTGACGAGGCTTTCATCAAACTCATCAAGAGCAAGGTTTCTAAGGGCACATGGAACTTTGTCGGCCATTCCGATGAGAAGAAGTTCCTCAACGATCAATGGGAACATGGCATCAAGCCCCAGTTTGCGAATCAACCTCGAACATGGCCAGTTGATTTGCCGGAAAGTTGTAGTAGTGACTTATCCATGGGCCTGAAGCGTCGCACGACAATTGAGCTCACCTCGTAAGTCTAGGTATCCGAGAAAAATTACTCAACTAACCCTATTTGTAGTGATGAGATTTTGTCCGTATTCTCCCCAATTGCAGGCAAGATTGAAACCCTAGTCAGTCGCCAGGTAGACGTCATCCAGGCCAAAGGTCATAAAGGGCCCAAGGTATGGATGCCATTCAAAAACCCTCAAGATAGATGTCTAACTTTGCCGCCCAGTACATCATTCTCGTCGGAGGCTTTGGCCGTAGCCGCTACCTCTTCAACTGTTTGCAAGAACGGTTTGAGGCAACCATCCTACAGTCTCGAGGGACTAAGCCGTAAGCATTGAACACTTGAAATACACAACTTAGGACTTTCATACTGAAACTATTATAGATGGACTGCGATCTGCCGCGGTGCTGTTGTGCAAGGATTGCTCCGCCATGATCCTTCTTTGACTGTGGGTGTCAATGTTGAGGCACGAGTCGCTCGGATGAGCTACGGTGTCAGGTATTGGACCCCTTTCATCGTGGGGAGGCACAAGAAAGTGGGCAAAGTTTGGGATGATGACGAACAAGCACACAAGGCAACTAACCAGATGGAGTGGTTTCTTAAGGAGGTAAGAGGGTGCGAAGTGTGGGGAATAGTCCATTGCTAACATGCTATCTTTTTATCAGGGTGAAGATATTTTGGAGAAGAATCCAGTTCATCACGAGTACTACCGCCTCTGTTCAGGCACTACAGTCGATACCTCCAACACGATCTACTGCACGACAACTTTTCCTCCACCTGCAAAGGCACCTAAAAACTCAGCCAATGTTCAAGAGCTTTGTACTGTCACTTGGAACAGAACCATCAACACCAATAAGCTTCCCAAGTGGACCAATCGAAAGCGACAAACCTTTGCACAGCTTGACTATCGCATTCAGATGGATTGTGAGGATGGAACTGTGAACTTCAAAATCATTCACAAAGGAATGAGAGTCGGCGAGCAAAACTTCGAGGTCTAACTTGAACGGGCCACTGTTCTCATGCTGGTTATGTCGACCATCCTTACATCATGTTGTGTATCTGATGTCTTGTTGAGAACCTAACTGTTCAGGTATCGTGTGCGTGTAGCACTGGCTTGCTCTATGGGCTGAAGCAACATGGATAGAACTGAACATGGCTCTACCCTTTGGGTGATTAACTTGAGAGAATATTTGCCCAAACATATCACAGATGTTAAGTACTTGTCTAAAACGTGGAGATGATACCATAACTTCTGCGTGTCCAGTACATGTCCTGAAAGCGAGTGACAGTTATTTTTGTAAAGCCAATCAAGCATTATACGTCATCTCACCTTCAATCCCAACACGTACTCTCTGTTGCTCCAACAGCCCATATAACCCTCAGTAAGATAATGGGGATATCGTGCTTCTCTGCCGAATCTGCAAAAGATCGGTCTACCCTATGCTAATGTGTGGCGAGTAACACGCAATGGAATTTGGGTTAGAATGATGTACTATCATACCGGATATAATGAACAAGGAAATTTTGTAAAGGGGATTATTGAAAAACTTTTCTATATCTGGCATTGGGCTTTCTTTGGTGATAATCAATCTGAATCCTTTGAGATCTTTTTCTGGCATAAAAGTTGGATTGATCCCATTACCACCAACCACATCCTGATAGTAAGGAGCCTCGTCAAAGTGCCGACAAAAACAATTACATATTAGAAATAGTATTGCCATCATCAGCGTCACAGAGCACCTCCCGTCAGTAACGAGAGGTAGTACATAGGTCAGGACATCTAGCAAACACCAATATCATGTGTCAGGATGGAGGTATGGGGTTCACCACATTGATACCAGCCCAGCGACGGTAGGGTCAAAACGTCGGTCAGTACGAAAAACAAAGACTAGCTGGATATGGAAGAAGGACTTTGGTGATAAGTGACAAAGTCGTGACAGCTGAAGTCAGCATCCTTCAGGCTCAGAGTTTGGTTGGCCCTTGCATGTGTGCATATGTAAGCTTAACCATTCCCAAACCGGTGTAAATGGCCAGAACGTAGATGAAAAGTCGGTGGATAGGCCTGTTTTTCGGGTTGATAGTGGGGTGAATTGATAATTGAGTTTGATGTCAAAATAAAGATGCCGCAGTTTCATCATTCGTTGGCTCCTCCGTAACAAATTATCAATCAGTTCCCATGTGCCGGTAACGGCCTGGACCGAAGGCGGTGCAGGAGTGCTGTCTGTACGCTGCCATTATCACTGAAAGCTAACGTAGGTACCCAATGTGGGGGGACCCTAGAAAGCGAGTGAGACTGAGACTGAGAGAGGGCTGAGCGAGGCAAAAAAAAGAAAACGCGGCAAAATCTAAAATTAGACGCGGTCTACGTACACATTCTCGATACCCGGGACTAGCAATGGCTGTGTTTTGAAGATGGAGGGTGGCTTTGCATGTCAGTTCCTTCAGACAGGAATCAAGACAGGGGAGCAATCGATCACATCGCGAAAAATGTCTTGTTTGGCATGTATGCCCTCTTGTAAAGCTGCGTTTACCTGATCGAACAGCGGACTTTCATCCCACATAGCGATTGTGGATATGGATTGGGGCATGGTACCTTGACGTAACAGCTGCTGACAGCTTCATGCTTTTTCTTCGTTGTCAGCACAACGGGTGCCTCCATCTGACACCCGCTCACGTTGACAACGGTAACTCAATAATGCACAATCTTAAACTGTGTGACCTTTCGGTGAGAATAGAGTCCACGGTCTGCGATTTCCCGTCCGGTTGCCGTAGTCATACATACAGGCCATCCCGTTTATTTTTCTTGTGTGATCATTGAGAGAGAATTCAAGTGGAGGTGTTGTAGGTGGATCAATATCCCAGCAGGTGTCGTCAGCACCAAAAGCTCAAGGACCCTGCGTTTTTGACTTTGTAGGGGCAGGGATCCATATTTTGGTACGATAATCGTAAAATGCTGCTTGATCCGATGGAGGAGCAACTGATCCGTGGTGTATCGGTTGCGGAGCAATGGATGCCATCATGGTTGTTAATTCCGCAATAGAAACTTTCAATGTATCGATTGTCACCACTAAATCTTCCGACCACCAAGATCATGTATGTATGTAGGCTGCCGGGCCAATGACATGATCGTCATGTTGATCGTGGGGAGATCAAAAGCTTACAGCAGTTCCTCTCACAACCAGACTTGATGAGAAGATAACCCCACTGTAGCCACAAGCCAGGTGCTTTTTATTTTTCAGCTGCTTCAACTAGCACAGCCTGAACGAGCAAATTATCGTGAGCTGCGCCCATTCAAGGTTAGACAAGCGAAAAGCGGACGACCTCAGCTTCATCAAAAAGAGTGAAAGCGCGGATGAGTGGCTGAGCGCCCTATCTCTCCACTGTGACCTTTTTAGTGGGAACCTGACCTCAAGCTGTAACAATCGGGCTTGGGCTCTTGGGCTTGGGTAACTGGGGGGAGTCGTAAGCGCAACGCCTCCAGGCGGACGAGGCAGAACGTGATACTTGCGCACTGTACGGCACGACCGTTCATACTGCAAGAACCACAGTGTGTACTGAGCGCGGGATCTTGCCTGTCCGGGGTACAGGGGCTCGCTGCGCCACTCCACGTCAACCAACATCCAACCCCCTCATCTGTTTGTTAGTGCGTAACTGTGCTACAGTACAATGGTTAGTGCTCACGCCCAGCCCAACCTGGAACTTACCTACTGCTACCTACTGCTACCTACCTACAAGTGCTCCTGGGCTGTGTTGAGCTTTTATAAAACCATCCTCTCCTCTCCTCTGGTGATATAATTCTCTCCTCTATTATCTCGCCTCATCTCATCTTTCCCTTTCTTACGTTCGCGTCATTTTCTATCTGTCGCGTTTCGTTCTACTCACTCCAATAGAGTCATTCGCTTATAACAGCACAGCACTCGGTCTGCTAACTCTACGTCATATTGCGATTCGATCTCCGACACTCAGGGTTCACATCCGCCGCATACCTAAAAACAACCTCCAAAAACCACACCACACACAGCAACAATGGGCGTCGGTCGATTTTTCTGCGTGCTATTGCCGTTCGTGCTCACGGTCGGCTCCATAATCTTCCTACTAGTCGGTGCTCTCGCTGGTGTCGCCGATAAGTCTCTCTACATCTTCCGAATCGATGTCAAGAACCTCAGCATCAGCCCTGCCGATGTCGGCAACATTATCGATAACCTCGACCTCAAGGACTTCAAGCTGGATACTCGCGACGTGCCTGTTATTGAGGAGCGTGCCGACAAGGTCAAGGATAACATTACCGCCGAGCTGCTCGGTCTCGACAAATACTACGACATCAACCTCTGGGGTTTCTGTAAGACCGACTCAGATGGCAAGCGAAAGTGCGAGAAGCCCGAGTTTGACTGGGCCAACAAGAAGCTGAACACCTCTTATCTCATTGGTGCCGACAAGAATGTCCAGATTGAACTTCCTGATGAGATTCAGGATGCTCTCAAGGCCTTCAAGACTGTCACCAAGTGGACACAGGTCGTCTACATTGCCGCTTTCATCGCTCTCGCTGCTGAGATTATTCTCGGCATCTTCTCCAACTGCTCTCGCATCTTCTCCTGCTTGACATGGATCGTCGCTGGCATTGCCTCCACTCTCGTTATCGCCGCTGTCGTGCTCTCTGGTGTCTTTGCTGGCACAGTCGTTGGCGCTGTCGAGGGCACAGCCAAGTTCTACGGTGTCAAGGGTGATATCAACGGCCGATTCTTCGCCTGTGTCGCTATCGCTGCCGCCTTCGCCATCGCTGCCGGTCTCTTCTGGATGTTCACCATCTGCTGTTGCAAGCCCGAGAGCCGAAGTCGCGACAAGAAGAATCGCCGATCCGATGGCGAGAAGCTCCTCGGTGGCGCCACCAACAAGCACGGCTCTTACGCCCCTCTCGGTGACGACCACGAGATGCAGACCGGCTACTACAACCACAACCAGTCCCAGTCTCAGTACGGTGCTCCTCGCTACCCCAGCGGTACTGCCCGCTCTGACCTCGCCTACGAGCCTTACTCTCATCGCGCTTAAACCGCTGCGAGTAACTCGATGACATGATTCCTAAAGTCTATTTGACATTTGATGATGATTGCATTAATGGCGTTTGGGTTTGATTTTGGTATTCGGGAATCGAATGACAGGGTAATGTTTGCTATAGCATTCACGCCGTCATGAAAGTATTTTGGTCATGTTGTGGCTTTACAAAGGAAGTTGGTGGATATTAGCGACGGGAAGATGCCGGATGGCATGATACCCAAACGTTTTCTGTTTGGAATTATTGGGCAATGAATGAACATACATAGCTATCCTAAACGCTCGCCCTCAAAGCATAAAAATATACACAATGCATTTACTACATGGTCCGATTGTTGTGATGGTTCAAGTGAAAAGTTTAGTGATGCTTCTTCAGGATGGGCCTTGGTAGTACAGAGCCAGTCCAAAAATTTTCTCTCATGGCTGGCTGACTGAGAATCCACACAAAACCTCATTCATACAATACAAATTTGACTCTACACCTAACTCGAAGGAAGAACTCTTTTGGCAGATGAAGATTACCCTTTTCATAAAAAAGTAATGAGCATATATTTTTTTTAAAAATTTTAATCCTATTGTCAATAATGGCAGATGTGAGTTATGATCATAAATGCCCCTCCCCGCTGTCATGATCTCACGCATGCCAGGCAAGCCTCACTCGGGAATTCTTCCAGGGTCCTATCACTTCCCTCGCATTCTTCCATGATGCGGAATATCTTCTTGCTGGCGAGGATACTCACTTGACTCTCTACGATCTTCAAACTGGCCACCCACTGCGCGTAGGCAGCGTCCGTGTCTTCTCTGCACAGCCTATTCATGGAATACGCCTATTGAGTAATGGGCGAGTGTTGGCCTGGGGAGCTGCGCAGATTGCAGTGGTGTCGAATATTGAGAGATTTACCAGAAACACGACGGATGCTCAAGTGGTTGTGAAGCAGGCAGCTGCTACAGATTGGGTCTACGATGTTGCACCGTCACCCTACGACGACTCTTCCGCGGTGCTCGCAACGGCTCATAACGAAGTCGTCCACTTACACCTGAACGGAGATGATACGCCAGTCGTCGGATCTATTGTTTCGCCTTCACGGCCAATTCTCTACGCTGCGAGACTCAAGTGGCTAGACCAAGACACTGTTCTTATGGCTGGAGGTACAATCTTTGGCGAGATTCTTGTATGGCGATGTTATGTTTCAGAGAGTCGCTCGGAACTTCTGGCCATTTTGAACGGGCACGAAGGATCTATTTTTGGTGTTGATATCTCAGAAGAACTTCTTTGTCAAAATGGAACCAAATTGAGGCTCATCGCAAGCTGCAGTGATGATCGGACTGTGAGAATCTGGAACATCACTGGACGAGATGGGTCATACGAAAAGCATGACTTCGCTGCACCACGAGAGACAGGGTTCGGATCGAAGGCAGGTTTGGACGATGGACCTAGGGCGGAAGAACTACAGCCTGTGGCTACCATCATGGGGCATTTGTCAAGAATATGGGGTATCAAGTTCGCACAACTCACAGAAGGCGAAACACTCCCAGATAGCCCATTATCATTGTACTCTTTTGGAGAAGATTCGACATCACAGAGATGGCAGCTGAAGCTCGATATTTCGCCCGAGAAAGCTTCTGGTTCGTTGAAGCACATCGAGACATACGCCGTGCACGATGGCAAGCATCTATGGGCACACGCTGTGATAAACAAGGGAGACCAAACTCTCATTGCAACAGGAGGCGCTGACAGCAAGATTTCTCTCATCACACAACCTGCCTCATTGACGCCTGCAGCGTCAGTATCGACCCAAGAATTGCTTGGGCTTGGTTTCGACGAGATTGCAGCCACTCTACCTAACCTTCAAACCTTGAAATCTGTTCGCGGAAAAGAGATATTCAGCCGCTACGATTTCATTTCTGATGATCGTATGCTCGTAACAACAAATTGGGGACGACTTCTCTTGGGCACTTTCCGACCGGCTTTGGAGTGGAGAGAGATTGAACTGGAAGATGAACTCAATGTTGAATTTCAGACTTGCTATACTCTCCAGACGATAGGTGACGGTGCTGCTATTCTTGGTACGACAAGTGGCAAGCTGTACTACTTCTCTGAGCCTCAAGGGGTAAAGGTTCTTGGCTCTGTGCCGGGCAAGATCTTCAACATATCGATCCTTTCCAGTTCCGTAGGTCTTACAGAACTCATTGTCCATATTCATGGAACTTCAGACTCTCAGTACTTTTCAATCGATTGGCGCACAGGAGCTGTTGTAGCAACGGCAGATATTCGCGGTATCGACAAGAGATTCGTTGCTATATCTGCTGCTCGTTTTAGGAAGGATTTGGTTGCGATAGGGTCGCGCCATGGCTTTCTTGCACTCCTGAGGCAGACGGGAAACGAGTTTTGCCCTATCCTGGACTTCAGATTCAACACACGCGATGCTATTACTGGTCTGGTACCTCTTCCGACAACTGATGGACAGGAGGCTCCCCTGTACTTCCTGGCAACAAGCAGGGATACAAAGTACAGAATATACGAAATTGAAGACCTCGGCGATGAAGTACGATTGCACCTCCAGCATGAGGTCGCTGCCCCTTCTGGTGCCGATATAGAAGGAGGTTGGTTTACTCAAGATGAATCTCCCGAATTGGTATTGTACGGCTTTAAGAGTAAGAACTTTATCGTATGGAACGAAACACGCCGGGAAGAAATCGCCTCAGTTGATTGTGGTGGTGCGCACCGGACATTTACCATTGCTCATGATGCCATCAACCACAACCGTGTGCGATTTGGCTATACCAGAGCAATGAAGCTTTACATTTTCTCGCAACACAACCCGATACACCGTCCTCTGAGATATGGAACACACGGAAGGGAGATTCGGGGGTTGAGTGCTAGTGGTCGGTATATTGCAACCGGCTCTGAGGACACAACTGTTCGTATCTGGGAGTATGAAGATGAACAATGTGGGACGAAGAATAGTGGTGGACTTCGATGTGTTGCCTCTACAAAGCTTCACATATCGGGACTACAAAAGATTCATTGGGTGGGAGACGACTACCTTCTCAGCAGTGCTGGTTTCGAAGAATTCTTCGTATGGTCTGTCCGAAGGCTAGACTCACAGTACAAAGGTCTCGGAATCTTGTGCGAAGCAATCCTAGAAGACAAGAGCCCTGCAGCAGATCTTCGCATCATGGATTTTGACGCATGCAAGGTTGGCAATGGGAGCATCATTATCACGATGGTTCTGTCAAACTCAACATTGAAAACATATCGTTACACACCAGGAGAAGGTTTCCACCTCCTAGCTCGCATGTCGTACACAGGAGCTTGCCTCACACAGGTTCGACATCTCGTGGTGGACGAGAATGGTCTTTCGGCACTTACTGCTTCTACGGATGGACATCTGACAACCTGGGAAGTTGGTTTCGGAGAGGAACTGGCCAGCCATGCTCTCGTTCAGGTGGCTCCCGTGCACCAAAGCAGTATCAAATGCCTGGATCTCCAGACAATTCCCGAAGGGTTTCTAGTTCTCACAGGAGGCGATGACAACGGTCTTGGTGTGACAACGCTTGTACCTATGTCAGACGAGTCAGACAAACGTAGATACACAACCTCAAGCCGTGGAATCGTACGCAAGGCCCACGCAGCAGCAATCAACGGTCTGGTGCTCGTGCAACGTGGGGGAGAGACATTCGGCATTACTGTCAGCAACGATCAGAGGGTCAAGGTCTGGAGAGTTCAAGTGAACAATGTGAAACTGGTGGCCGACTCGTATAGTGGTGTTGCTGACCCTGGTGATATTTCTGTCATAGGGGAGAGTGATGGTGAGAAGGTCAATGTTGTGCTTGGGGGAGTGGGTGTTGAAGTTTGGTCGTGGTAGTTAGATTTGTTAGCGTTTTGGGATCAGAGTTCCATGAGATTCAAGTTACTAAGGATCAAAAGTTTGATGGTTTTAACAACAGCAAGACACGCAATTGGATTGCCAGAGTGCCTAGCATCAATGTCTTGCTTGAGTAGCGAAATCCTATTGGACTGCTACATGTTGCTGGTGCTGTAACTAGAGAAGAGTGGCTTGCTAAACAACACAAAATTATAAGAATGGGCCAACAGTGAGTATCCGAGGAATATACTATGGCAGGACAACTCAGGACCCTTATCCTAGGTACAAATACTTAGGTAAACTTGGTATAGATTTAGTAGACCTTTAGACTACTTAACTATTTCAAGTATCTTGGTTCGAGGTCAGAAGTCTTCCTGCTCCCCAAGGCATGGGAGTAATCCGCGAGAACTGGTTCTTGATGTTAAGCCATCCATTTCTTTCGACCCTTTCTAACGAAACAGCCACATTTAATGAAAGCAGAGCCAAATGGCAAACGGGGCTGGGTAAAATAGTGGTACCTCCAGTAGTTGTAGTTCACCTAGAGGTTTCTCAAAACTTGGTCACTTTAGATCGCTAGTACAAGTCTTCTAAGGGTGAATGAACACAGTTCAGCGGCGAGGAGACGGTCGTGAGAGCTGGGAGTTGTGAATGCGCATCACCGGGTGCTCGAAGAGTATCGCCGCGCTCAGGAATGTTCTTTGATAGTACGGTTACTAGTGTTTCCTTTCCAACTTGGTGTTCCCTGCGTCATTACCTAGGACTTGCTTAGTTCTTATCCTGATTCATGTTTTTGTTGTCTCGGTCAGCGGAGCGCTATCATGACCTGATAGCCGTACCCATGAATATGAGACATTGTCTGAACCTGGACTTTCGGAAGCGGCCGAGAAATGCCAAGACATTTCTTGACAACCACGCAGTCCCTTGCATACCTAAGGTGAGATTGTTCAACGGTTCCGGCAACCGGCAGATGATGGCTTGTTCAAATCCATTGGCTGGTGTTGGATGATAAGGTGTTCTTATCTGTTATCCCAGCACACCTGGAAGGTTGATGAGCATCATAATAGAATCATTAACGCAATGAGGCCGCTGAAACCGTTTCTGAACTCAAAAGTACTGCAATAAGAAAAGCGTAGGGCTGAGATGACAATGCTCTGGCAACGCTAAGAATGCCGCTTATTGTTTCCCTTATTTTGTCTTATTATCAGGGTTTCTCGTTCCACTTGTTACCCTGGTTGAGGGAGGTAAGAAAACATAAGCCCACTATCACACTCGACAAAAAGACTTGAGCGAACTTGAGATAGATCCAGTAGACTTTGGAGTATTTGTTTTTGGCACCCTCCCTACAGCTCTCAAGTTTTCTTGCTCTCAAGGCCAGGCCTTGTTTCTTTTTCTTCATGTCTATCTTGACAATAAGCCTAGACCACGTGCGACCAAATCTCAGAAGTGTTTTTGTCGGATGTGAGAGAGCCAGTACTGATTGGTGCAAACTTACAACTGTCATGGCTGATCTTTACCATACCGTTAAATATCGGCAGACGAATCCAATGTAAAGAGTTCCATGGATTACGAGGTTTCATCAGCGATTGTGACCCCCGGAATACGGCGTATGTGGGCCCTTGTCCCCTCGTAAGTCGTCTGTAACTAGTGTACCTGCATTAGCGCATGAGGTGAGCACCAAATCAGAGTTGGGCTGGAATGAACATTTTCAACGTTTGCGTCAAAGAGAGTTCAACGCTGCCTTGCAAACTCTCTTGAGAGATTTATGTCAGTGCCGCATGCAGTTTCTTTTGCTACCCAAGGTGATCTTGGCAGTGACTCCACTATCCGTGAGTGATTCCCTGCTTTCGACGAATCTCCCTTGAATCTATGGTCAAACGTTGAGTTTGCGCAGTGACCTCCAGGCCATATAAACCAGACCAACTTCCTCTCCTCCCTCCGCTTGCTCCACTCACTCACTCACACTCACTCTCTCTATTCCAACTATTGTCATTCGTTTCTCCAGTCACTCTTTCACCCAACACTTTCTTTTACTCGACTTTAGTAGCCTAGCTCGTCTGCCGAGTTTTCCTTTTATACTCATCATGAAGTGGTACACGCTCGTTCTCGCTGCCTCTGCTGCCCTGGTTATGGCATCACCTATTCCAACCTCTTCTATCTCACCAAATGGGCCGTGCCCTCAAGTATGTGCCCATTTTCTGTAAAGGCATCACCCAGGCTAACAGTTGGTACCAGTTCAAAGTCGATGCTATCCTTAAAGGCGACATGGATGCATCCGAATGCTGCTCATACGGCAAATGCAAGGGCGATGTAGTCATCTCGGTTGGGGAATAAGACTTTATCAGCTCAGCTCACACACTCACTCGAACTTAACGACGTTACGAATATACCACTGCATACTAGCATACACAGTCCTTATCTGAACGACCGCAACACAGGCGACCAGAGAGAATCCAGCTCTTGTTCCTACACTCCACGGATTTCATACCCAAAGTTCTTTCAGAACCAACACGTTCAGTCTATCAGAGCCCACATTCATTTCTCGATTCTTTCTCACAGCAATACATTGATACTTAAGCACATGACTGCCATCCTGGGCTTGATGATATACAAGAGACTCAACCTAGTGTCTTAAGGAGAATGTATTGCAATTGATGGGAGAAATGATTCGTATGGGCTGGCTTGGAAGAATCACGAGAAACATCAACTACAATTGTCATATACCAGGCAGGATCTGAAACGAATACCATATGATTTGTTAAACCAGAGTAGCATTTCGAATATGCATTGATTTTGAAGCCGTGAAATACCCCTCGAGTTACTGCTAATATCTACAAAACCCTACTTTGTGTCCCGGACCAACCCAACATTCCAGGGCCCGTATAGGTGGATCTCGACTATTTCCGCAAACGGCATCCCCGTCTTACAAAGTTCACTTACTCACCAAGGCTTCGGGCACTATCCGCTGTTGTGCACAATTGGGTTATTGGTGAAGTACGAATGGCCAAATTGAGTCAAAGCAAGACAGCACGATGCAGTGGGGGGGAAACGGACCGATTCCTTTCGTTGAGGTGTAGTTTTGAAGTTATCGTCACTTGGTAACAGGGGCTAAGACTGGCCAAATCAAATAACTTCTTCTTCTAATTCTCGATTAATCTGATACTCTGCTTCCAAAGAGACTATATTTCTCGTTTAAGAACTCAGTATCTCAGCGAGAGTCAAATAGTACTAAAGATGGTCCTGTCCAAATACATTGTGTCCTGATTGAGATGCTGGGATAGTCAAAGCGGAAGAAGTTCAAGACACTGCCCATGGATAAAGCCCCGATGGCAACTCCGCAAATATCCTCATCATATACCATTTGAGCGGAATGTTTCATCTGTGAAAACCCCTATAAGGTCGACAACGGCGGGGAGGTTGCGGTTAAGAAACCAACCACGAATGGACCGATATCGGCTCCCAGTGTCGTAGCAACATCAATTATGACTTAGGGGAGTGGAGTGAGACATTTATCAGTGTCACTTTTTCTATTATGTCTGAAGCGCTGAACTTTTTCATGATTAGGCAGTCTTATTAGACAGTGATCTCACTTTTAACCATGCGCCCCCGCGAGGACTACATAACAATGATGTGCTCCAAGATTATCTAAACTGGGAACATCGCGATCAACATACGATGAGATGCACAATGAACCTGACACAAATTCGGACCATAAAGACGAATGAGAATCGAGGTTGTTGCTCATTAGGATCGACATTCGGTGGAAACAGGCTGCATGATACATCTCCTCGGCGTCGAATAAGAGTTGATTATGTATCTCGTCTCTTGCATATGGGTACATGAGCTAGCCTCAGCTTCTTTGCTTCTGGAGTAAAACATATAGGAGGGTAAAGGACAACATCTTAAGATTCACCCGTGAGTAGACATCAGGTCAATTCCGGTTAGGTTGTCCTCGGAGATATTCAACAGTGAAGAAGGACACCAATACGCTAAAGTTCTAGCCCGACATGCTAGCAACTCAGTGCGTAGATTGACTGCATGTTCAACTCTTAGGTCTCACAAGCTCTGGTGACCATCATAGCAAAGTAAAAACGGTTCTTGAGGCTCGGAAAGTGACGTGAGCACCAGCAAGTGAGGAAGCTTGAATTACGACAGAGCTAAAAAGCGGAGTCAAAGGCTAAGTTAAGCGGAGCCGATCTTGATCCGCGAGTCCCTTGGATCGTGTTACCAACGGGTCTATCCTAGTCCTAGTAAGCAAGGTCACGAGGGGAGTTGGGTCGGTTGAGCTACGACACACGATGACGCTACAGCTTGCCAATGGAAGAAATTCAACAAAGGCATCCTCCACTGCCGAGGGCATCATCATTGGGCCTGTTGAGCGGGGTTTCCATCAATTACACGCCTACCCATGGATGTAGTTGGCAGGCTGTCTGTCCGGGGTACCTTATGACATAGAGCCATCTAAGTACTAACCTAGGTGTTCTCCTTCCGTATACTACAAATATTGCAGCTCTCGTATCATGAATGAACTCACTGCAACCTTGATCCTGTTTTGTTCGTTCATGCCTATTCCGCTACGATTCACCTGATGTGATCCATGGATGTTCTGATATATCAGTCTTCGGTTGGTCGGGGTAACGTCGGTGGGGCCGACAAAGCTTCATCCGCGTTAGCACATCGATTCCGAGTGTGGAGCGGCCAATCCGCTTTCACTGTAACTGCGCCTAACTTGGGCCCAAGCCCTGTAAGTACAGGGACATGCACACCACCAACCATCCTTTGATTCTTTTCAAGTCTGTCTGTCAGTTGAATATGAAGTCAGGTATCGTGATGAGAGACTGTGCTAGGCAGTTTCGATCATCTCATCGAGATGAGCTCGAGATGGGCCTGGAGATCTGCGTATCCGATAGATGAGCTAAACAGACCAGCATTTGATTCTCGGTTATTCATCCACCAAACTGAGTCCCGTTCTTACACTTTGGACTCTAGCTCTGGTGTGAGTGCGGGTTATTCAATAGCATCACGTCAGAGGCGCCTCCTATGCGCATCCGGTTGATGCATACAACAGACACAAGTCTCTCTTCTCTGCAAGTCCCAGCCCCCATTGACACTCTGCATCACGAGCTTGCCGACTTCAAAGTCACCTACACGGGAAATAAGCAGCACTTCATCGACGATTGCCGTGAGCTGGACTGGGCCCAATCCAATGGTCTGACACTGGCCTACTTCAACGGTTAAAGCTCACGGACGTTGAGGAGCAATTCTGACCTATCGAATTACTCAATGGATGTCCTCCTAGGTACTCCGTACCTTGCCTCTAATAAACAGGGGCCTTCTATACTTGCTTCTTTTGAGATAATATGCCGGACAGAATAACATCTGATTTCCTTTTTTTCAGGGTCCAATTATTGTCCGGTCTTGGTGGAGGAGATGATAGAAACCTAAGATTTGATGGAGGGCACACCGTGGCCCGCTACTACAGATTCCATACAGTACTGCAAAGTCTAGGCCAGACCTAGTTTCCCCTCTTAACCTTATGACGGAGGCGATTTCTCACGATACTCCATACTGTAGGCGATGAAGGTAGGTAGGATTAACCCACCGTGACAGTAGAGTCAAGGTAGCCCAAAAACATTGATTGGATGATTTGCATGTTCCTGCCAACCCGCCAATGGTGCCCTAACACCCCCATTACCCGAGCCTAAACGCAAGCCTACCTACACAAACCCAGGTAGGCCAAAAGCCAAAGTACAAGGCATAGCTGGTCCTCAGGCAATAGCTTCTGATGTTAAACCAGGATGCCAAAACAAACTGGTCCAAAGGCATACTAAGATATACTACTAAATCTACCCAAGTATTTTCGTCATCTGGGATAGAGGTGGTCTCCCTCCCCTGGCTGACCTAGTAGGTTTCGAGTCTCTCTTTCACTGGCCTCCGCATTCATTCTTCAATTGGCAGTGCCCGCTTTTTTTTTTAGCGTTTCCCTAGGTAGGCTCAGTCACCCCCAGCTTTCAC
The DNA here is from genome assembly GCA_014898875.1 of Fusarium miscanthi. Classification (NCBI taxonomy): domain Eukaryota; kingdom Fungi; phylum Ascomycota; class Sordariomycetes; order Hypocreales; family Nectriaceae; genus Fusarium; species Fusarium miscanthi. Next base: position 24,903 of record JAAVUA010000320.1, read on the forward strand.
ATCCATAGCACCATCACAACCACGTTACTGTATCACCATTCAACATCACTTGGCCGACACCATCTTTTTAATCAAGCCCCCCCTCTTCTGCCACAAGGGAAAAGCATATCAACACTCCGATCCCCTCATCAAGTCACATCCCTTTGTCTCTCGTCTCTAGCCTAGCCTGCAGAGCAGAGCATCGTGGTCATCGTATGCTCTAAGGGCCAAGTTTTCTAGCGCCAACTCCTCTACCCTACCGGGCTGCCGAGGCGACAAAAACTAAATCGCCCAGCTACCGACCCGAGCTAGTAGCTCTCCCCAGATCAACGTCGGGTCCCCGCTGCTTTCTGAGACCTCCATCAACACAGCTAGGTACCTCACTTGGCCTACCTTGCCTTACCTTACTTCCAACACATAGAGTCTGAGGCGCGCTTCAAATCGACTCACCGAGCGGCGTGCTCTGGTTCAACTTTTCGCTCTTAGGTACTCTCCCTTTTTCATTTGTTCAGGTAGGGCACGGCGCTTCCGTTTACCGTGTGGTGCTTGCGCTCCTCAAAGCCCAGCAGAGCTCCCGTCGCGGTGCTCGAGCCACCAGAATTCCCAAGCTTTCCGCAAGCAAGCTCAGGGCTGGCTCGTCACCTCGCCAAATGTATCGGTACCTTGCTCTAGGGCTTTCGCTAACGCATCATTCTCCAGGTTTGGCTGGCAAATGAACTAGGGACAGAGTCTCCTGCCTCGCCTACCCCTCAGCCAGTCCAGTCTTCCACTCCTGGTCTGAGTCCCCTGATCAGAAGATCACATCACTCCTCTCAGTGTTCCATTCGGATCTCTGCGTTCTTGTCCAGGTCCCTCTCGTTCTGAGGCTCTCTCCACCTTGGGACTCTCCACAGCTCTCTGCTCTCTCCACCCTCTCTACTCTACTCATCGGGCCTGTCTGTCCTGGTCCCTTTTCCCATCTACCTCTTCACCATAAAGCATTGTGTCGGCTCGAGATCAATCTCCCCCTCTCAAGTCAACAATTCGCGACTGTGCGCTTACATCTAGGACCCCCTCCCCTGCTGCGCCGCCCACCAGCTTTCCCCATTGAAAGCTCCCGCGCCACCCTGGTACCCGCAGAGGAACGGCAGTATTAGTTGGAGGTTCATACCGCCCGCGACTCTCTCTAGCACCACTTAGAACCTGGTCTCGTGTGGTAACCGCATCTCGACACAACCTGAACACTCGGCGCATTGCATCGCAAAACCCAACAGAAGCAGCAGCCACGACAAGCAGCAAGCGGTTCGCGACACAACACGGCATCTTGCAAAGCTGCTCCGCGACACGCGACATACTTCCTCCTGCCAAGCTTTCCCTCCGCTTGCCTTTCTTTGTCAATATCATCACTTTCTGCAGCGCGCCTCTGTCCTCCCCCCGCCTTCCGACTGCATTTCGCAAACTCTCCCCGGCCTCCTCATTCGACTTGCACACCGTGTGCCCGACGACGTTATTCGCGATCAACCACTTTTCGCCTGCCTGTTCGCCACATCGTCGTTGACGCTCTCGTGGTCTTTGCAGATTGATATTCGAATTTTGGGAGATAGGCTTCTGATCACTGACTATTTGCCACCGTCGCTCGTCTCTCTCGCCTTGTTGCCGCTCCAAGTGTAGCAGCAACCCCGCGTCAACCTCTTGGTGTCGGATTTCGCGCCTGCTTTCGAGCCTTTCACTGACAATGGGCCACGATTAAGTCTCCTTCGTCGCTACAGCACTGGACATCTTCGTCTGCCCAAATCAGTCCTCTCAACAAGGTCCTCTCCTTTACTCTTATCCGACAACCTGAATCTTCTATTTGCGCCTTGGGTTAGACGCGCTGGTGTTTAGATATTCTGTCGTACTCACTCACACTAATCAACCACTGGCTCACGTCGTAACGACTTCTGCTATCGCGATTTAACATTTGCGATAAGATCAGAGTTGCCACATCTCAGAGCCACATCTCCTCGACATCAGCGTTCTTTTTCTTACGTTTCGTCTGTTTTTACGACTTAGAATTTGGCACGTGTGACGACATAGTCTTTAGATATCCTCGAGATCCCATCTCTGGTAAGTCCATCCGCAGCGAATCTGGATGCTTTGATAAACATTCTGCTTCATTTATCGAGTCTTCATTCATAGACTTGTTTACCTTGACTCTTGTCACATTCCCCAACATGGCTGAGGTGTCGTGGGGCCAATGAGTTTACTTTCCCAAAAGATATCATTCATTGTTCATGATGAGACCAGTCAGCTAATTAGCCATTCGCAGTTTCGATTCTATTCATTCTTAAAGATCTTTACAGCCTACATTTTATTTTAACCCCCAACTCTGTTTATTATCCGTTATCCGAAACACGACAGCTTGTGCTAGCCGGTTCACGTACCACAGATATAAGACTAAAACTCCAATCCACAGGGCATTATCAATCAGCAGTCTTGTAGATTCTAGATTGAGAGAAGCCAAGTAGCGTCTTTCCTGGATGATGAGTTCTGGTTCGCTCAAGACAGGCCTGTCTTCCAGACTAGGCCAAGGATCTCATCCTACAGCCCCGGGCAATAACCAGTCACTGCTCCTCGAGAAACTGCACGCGAGGACATCTACACCAGATTCAGAAGCTCTCGCTAGTTCAGACGACGAAGGCGAGCACCGATACGAATCCGCAACAGCAGCATCACATCCTGCGTCGCAACCTCCTAGACCTGTCCGACGACCTTCGTGGTTGAACGAGACTTCTCAAACCCTGGGCCGTCCCCGTAGGGGATCTATCGCTAGTAACTCGATGTCTCCAACTACTTCTCATCCCAGCACGCCCTCTGGGGAGACCGGTGGAGCGTGGGGATCTCACTCAGCTTCATCTGTGATGGGCCGGGGATCTGGCGCGCCTGGCTTTTCATGGGGTACGGCTATCTGGAACACTGAACGCAAAGATCCTCCATCGAGGCTCAGTGAGGTTTTGCCTTCTCCCACATCGACCATGCCCCCGGGCGGTGGCAACTCCTTCTTTGGCTCAGAGATGCAGACGTCTCCGGTCTCGCGCGATCCTGCGCCTAACTCGCAAATACCTTTCGCTATTCCGCTTCATCCCACTCCTAAAACATACCGGTCTCAGTCATACTCTGTTGGGCAGCTGGATCCTGAGTCAACAGCCACTCCGCCTTCGATGAGTTCTTCCGCCATCATGGGTCGCGCTCGCTATCCCGCGCTTCAACATCGACCTTCTCGACCCAGTATGCTAAGCGAAATGGCCAACGACGGCTCGATGCTTGGAAAAGTCAAGGAAGTCGAGGATGATGACGATGAAAGCCCAAGCGAATCGATGCAAAGTTCATTTCATCAATCGGATGCGAAAACAATTGAAATGCTGGCTCGTGAAAACGCTATGCTGCGCCAGCAGCAGCAACAACAACAACAACAGCAACAGCAGCAGACGCAGTATAACAATGCCCGTATTCGACCCCGCGCAGTCACTGGCTCCTCCTATCCTGCAAACGGCTACCCAATACGAGACACTGTTCCTGAGGAGTCTGATTATGCTATTGATGAGCTTGATGAAGCCAACGAATCTGGCGATATGTTGGCCAAACGGGCGCTGAGTAGGCGCATGAGCGAGTACGGAGCGGGGTCATTACGCTCTCCGTTTGAGAACAATCGCAAACCTGAAAACGCCAACCTCAAGAAAGCGCTGTGGTCAAGCTCACTTGCATTTTCTCCTTCTGATATTTCTCAAAGCAGGCGACATTCCTTTGCCAACATGCCTACTCGCCAAGGTTCTATCAGCTCTATTCCCGACGCGGCCGGACTAGAGCCTTCTGCACTCGATATGCAGCAATCTCAGGAGTATCCCCCCGGGTACCCCGACCCTGCCGCCTTTAGTGCTACTTCTCATGGTAAGTCAGGCGCAAAATTCATGTTCTTTGTTTGATCACTTGTTAACGCACGCAAATAGCAAGCCAGTACTTTGGCGTTGGCGGAAGTGCCAACATCGGAAATGCCTATCAGACTGGGTTTGCGAATCAATACGGATCTCCTTATGGATTGCCCACTGCGTACGGGAACCGCGCACCATCTCCCCATCGTAATGTTTACAGCATTGCTCAGCCTCGTCACAATCAACTTCTTCACATTGTGTTATTCAAGTGCGCTCGGGCTGACGTGTTCTACATCCAAGAGGGCACTGGTCTCAATGTCAAGCCAGGTGATCTGGTGATAGTCGAGGCTGATCGCGGCACTGACCTTGGAACCGTTGCTAAGGATAACGTTGACTGGCAGGCTGCTAAAGAACTCAAGGAGCACTACGCTGAAGAGCAGTACAAGTGGCTGATGATGTACTCACAAAACGCTGCCGTCGCGCAGGAGGGTTCTAGCGCAGGTCTTCTTGCCTCCTCTACCGGTCTTCAGGGAAGCGCGGTTGGAGGCATGGGACCTCCGAGCCAGCACCATGCGCAGGAGCCCAACGCTGGCGAACTTCGACCCAAGCTCATTAAGCGTCTTGCCCAGAACCACGAGATCCAAGCCCTGCGGGACAAGGAAGGTCAAGAGGCGAAGGCGAAACGTGTTTGTATGCAAAAGGTCAAGGAGCACGCTCTCAATATGGAGATTCTCGATGCCGAGTTCCAGATGTGAGTATATTTGTCACTTATTAGCAGGATCTGACTAACCTCTCTGCTAGGGATTGGAAGAAGTTGACCTTCTATTACTTTGCCGACTCGTACATCAACTTCAACTCTCTCGTCACCGACTTGTTCAAGATCTACAAGACTCGAATCTGGATGTCTGCTATCAACCCAGCCTCATTCGCTAGCCCAACTCTTGGCATTCAGGCTCCTAGCGGCATCGGCCCTGGAGCAGTGAACGCAAACCGTGGCGCGGGCGGCAATGACAGGCGCCAGAACCAGCAGGTCCAAGATCCTCACCAAGCATCTGCTTTTACCGGCGGAGCCAGAGATGGTCGCGGATTCCGCCCTGCTCCAACTTTCAACCAGCCGTTTGGCAATGAAGGCCGCCTCGCACAGCCATCTGGGTACCCTCCTTCCAACTACCCTTACGGGCAGTTCGCCAACCCTTATAGCAATCCTCGCAGCAATGTTGGCTACGGTGCTGGTTCTGGTGCTATGCCAGGCGCTATGGAGGGTTACCCCGTTGGAGTTCCCCAACTTGGAGAATACACGTCGATGCGCCAGCGGTTCCCCAACCCACAGTCTGGCCCCAGCCCGGCTCCTCACTCTCAAGCCACTTCACCTCTGGCTCCCCAGAATGACTGGGTTGGATCTTTCCAGGGCTTGTCTCTCAACACTCATTAATGGGTGTTATCACATACGTTTGGCGATCATGAGAAGTTCATCTTAGTACACTCGTTTACGTTCAGGCAGGCACAGCAGACTCCATTTCACGAAAGAGAAACTGCTGGCATTAGTTGATGGAGTTGACGATATGGACTGACATATACAGAACCACCCCTCGTTGGGCTTGCGGTGCGGTTATGTGATTGTGTGTTTTCGTTTTTCGTTCTTCATTCTTCATTCTTTTATAATGATTCGCTGTTTCGTTTACATCTTTTTTTTTTTTTTGGCGTTAGTCGGCAATTCTCATTCGACACTCGAGTATTAAGAGATTGTTCAATAGCTTCTTTTCGAATTCCATATCGCCAACGCTTTGTTCAGGATCCATGATCCAACGGCCGATTTCACGACAACGGGGAGTAGGGAGGGAAGACAAGATGGCATTCGATGGCATGGATTTTTCTTTTACAGGCTGAGATTATAGACAGAAAGACCCGAGGACTTCGCATCTAACACTGTAACTAATACGCAGTCAAAAAAGGGGCACATTTGGGAGATATAGCCGGAATCATGTATGACACAAAGACTTGATTTACTCATCTGCTTATTCGTGCAGGTAATTGGGATTGTTTCTAAGGGGTTCTTTGGCTCGAAGCACGAAAATGAGATTATGTGATAGATTAAATTTGAGCTCAGGAGTTGCTTGTACGTTATCTCAACGTGAACTAAAGTGAAGCTAGAGATTCATGGAATAATACTGAGAGAATAACTTTGATTGGCGGTTGAGGCAGATCCGGATTCCTGCCATACTGAGAAGCACCCAAAGCGCCTTCCCATTCTTGCAACAGCCTGTACCTTCCTCTCCACACATGCTCGGATGCTTCCCACACTAGGTATGTACCTTACCTAACTTTCTTAGCTCGTAGCCAGAGAAGACGCCTCTGAACGAGCCGGAACTCTTGAACATTCATTCCACTCACCTCGTCACCTCTCGAAAGAAGCACTCCATCATATCATGCCCCCACGAGCACGGAAGAGAAAAGCATCTGCTACGAGTGAGTTGCGATACAATCACGAGTTCACCAGCAGAAGCTAAAAGCACACGAGAGAGTAACAGTACCGAAGATGCACCTGCCAGGAAGACAACCAGGGCTCCAAGGATACCAGGTGCGGGGGGAACAAAAAAACGCAGAGACAAGAAACTCATGCGCGCAACGAACGGTTCTTCCAGCAAGAGGCGAAATGTTTTCTCTGTTGAAGCCAAGAGCCGGATCAAGAAACACGGTGCCGACTTTATGAAGTTCATCGACAAGGAGACCAGCACACGGATGTATGTAACTTCCGGCACGTCGGTCGATCCAATTTTCTAATATCAACAGTCCTCGAATTGGCGTCGGTATATTGAAGAAAGATATCTCTCCAGATCTTGCGGGCGTTCTTCCCTGGATGAGTGCTTCGTCGGCTCTCCAGACGCAGAGCACCCAAACTCACCCAAAGATGATTCTCAAAGCACTCGACAGTTTACAGCGTGATGTCAGGACTTACAAAGACCTGGTCAAACAAGACAACGAGGTCCGACCACCTAATTGGATGCGCTGGCAACAAGATACCAAAGACCTGGAGGAGATGAGCCAGCACAGTCTTGCGACGGCCTCCAAAATCATTAATCATTTTATTATGCCTGATTTACACGAACTCCCTCCCAAGCCTTCTGAGGGAGCCGGCGGAGTTGAGCATGTAGCGTGGGGTCTGATTGGGGAGGTTCTACCAAAAATGCCTGACGCTGTATGGGGAAAGATTGCGCAGGGTCATCTGAAGGCGTTTACTGAAATATTAAAAACGCTATCAGCTGAAGTTGAATAGTGGTTTAACGGCATTGATGGTCAATTATCATGGCTTGGGGGAGATCATGTGAATACCTTAGTTGTCTCTGGGAGTGCAGCACCAAAGACATGAAACGAATCGGGTAGTAGTCATTACAGGTTTTATGAATGCATCCATGTCTTTGATCAAGTCTGCCTACTAACTTACCCCCTGTCACCGTGGATCAATTCTTTAGTCATGTCATATCACGTGACTATATACCATATCGAGATGGTCCATTGGCATTCCACCTCGCTGACTCAGCTGCAAAAAAGTGTGAGGGCTAGCGCTCGCTTAACCCACAGGCCACAATTTTCACGGAAAGTTGGATATCGGTGGTTCTTTCTCTTTGTGAAAACCTTCGACCTCCTACTAACCACCAGGACCTCGACCAAGCCGGTATGTGAAAAATCCCCCTCCTCCAGACTCTGCCTCTTCTCCTCTTGCAAGCCTTTGTTTTTATTTGTTCTTCTCTCGCTAACCTCTATCGTCTCTGCGATAAACAGCCAAGATGGGTGCCCTCAAGTACGTCGAAGAGCTTCAGAAGAAGAAGCAGTCGGATGTCGTTGCCTTCCTCCTCCGAGTTCGCTGCTGGGAAGTACGTTAAACCACCAAAATTATGCACAAGCACAAACATCAATTCCACATGTGGACGGCGGATTCAGCCTGCTCAGCTCTCTTGTTCTCCTCTCGAACTGTCCGAAGCGGTCGAATTTTTTTGTGCGTGTTTTGAACACTCCGCATTGGGAAGAAAATTCTCAACGACGAGACAAGCACACGAACTGCGTACGCTTGGACATGGATGAGAGAGAACCCGAGACGAAGCAGGCTGTTTGTTAACCGCCGTCTGTGCTATACACTCGTTGAACATTTGCTGAGAGTGCATCAATATAGCTCCGTCAATTGAACGTCATCCACCGCGCCTCTCGCCCCTCCCGTCTGGACAAGGCTCGCCGTCTTGGATATAAGGCGAAGCAGGGCTACGTTATCTACCGTGTCCGTGTCCGCCGTGGTGGCCGCAAGCGCCCTGCTCCCAAGGGTGCCACCTATGGTAGGTTTTTGCTCTCGAGAACAGAGGGATGTCAGAGTCTAATACAGGCCCAACAGGCAAGCCCACCAACCAGGGTATCAACCAGCTGAAGTACCAGCGATCCCTCAAGGCTACCGCTGAGGAGCGTGTCGGCCGCCGCTGCGCTAACCTCCGAGTCCTCAACTCCTACTGGATCAACCAGGACTCTACCTACAAGTACTACGAGGTCATCCTCGTCGATCCTCAGCACAAGGCCATCCGCATCGACCCCCGCATCAACTGGATCGTCAACCCCGTCCACAAGCACCGCGAGTCTCGTGGTCTCACCGCCACCGGCAAGAAGTCCCGTGGTCTCAACAAGGGCCACCGCTACAACAAGACCCAGGCTGGCCGCAGAAAGACCTGGAAGCGCCACAACACCCTGTCCCTGTGGCGATACCGATAAACAGCTCGCCCCCTGCTTCGGGAGGAGCTGGCTTTGTTATTCGCAACGCGGCTGTTCGGTTGTACATGCGATTTGGGAGGGTCTGGTTTTGGCACTGCATGCTTGGACTCTGGGGAGTCGGGAACCTTATTTGGTAGCACAAAAAATGGAATCAAAAGCAATTCCAATTTCATGATCAAGATTAAGAATATGGTTTCCCGAATTTTGCCTACCGATTTGTGATTCGTGCTGTGCCGTGATTCAGAAGATGTGTTTACAAGCTAACCCGTCTATGAGATATTGGCTGAAGTGTTTTCTAACAGCGTTGACATTTCCAGGGCCGTTTTACTATCAAAAAGCTAAACATTTTACTCCCTGCAATTTTTTTCATGTTTAAGATTCTCAAGCCTTGTGCTGCAGTGCCTAGGTAGAGGAGGTAAGAAAACTTAGGACCTTTGTCCTTAAGTAATATATGTAATTAGTTTAAAACCCCTCTTAGTTTATATTGAATTTACCTAAATCTTTTTATTACGTAGAGTAGCGATCATAAGTTTTTCTCTCTTACTGAGGAGCGCTACTGTGGGTATTCAACAAGTCTACTTTTAATCTGCAGGCTTTTCAGTCAGGAAAGTGCCCGGAAAATTCAGTGGGCTCTTCTCACCATCTTGTGGCGTTGATATTGTGTGGCTTGTCCAGCCAGTCCAATTAAGCGCGTCATGCTTGCAACCGCGTCTATCTCATTCACTTAACGCGTGAAGTCAACCTCAACTATATTGATAGAAATCAGCTAAACCAGAGCAAACAGAGAACAAAGGTGTGTGTAAGGGCAAAGACTTATCATTGCCATAGAGTTTGACTTTGAATCCACAAGAAAGAGATATACAATTCTGCTGTCAACACCAAGCCAACTCCTTCATTCACTCCTTCACGCTCACTTACACCCCTCACTCTCACTCACAACCATCCATGTCTCTTCAGCCGTCCTCATGACAGACCTCCTCCAAATCTTGCCATCTTTTCCTCTCCGCCCCTTTGCAGCTCTCATACCGACAATTGAGCAACATGCTCTCACAACAACAGATCTTCTTACCCTTCACCCCGCAGACATAGCAAAGCAGACACGCCTCCCTATCCTCGACCTCAAGCGTCTCATAGCTGCTATACAAGCGTCTCTCTCTGATGATCTCAGCCCACAACAGCCTCTCCTTCAATCAGCTGAAGAGCCCAAAGTCATCAGTACTCTTGATGAGGGTCTGGATGCTGCATTAGGAGGTGGCGTGCCTGTTGGTGTGATAACGGAAATTACTGGTGAGAGCGGTGCTGGAAAGACGCAAGCTCTTCTATCGCTGTGTCTTGCTGTCCAACTTCCTCCACCTCATGGTCTGGGCCGCGAGGCTCTCTACATCTCAACTGAGGCAGCTCTCGCCACAAGCCGTCTTGCTCAGATGCTCAACTCAAACCCCATTTTACAACAATACGATGAACCTGAAACTCGCCCTTCCCTTGATGCTATTCATAGCGCAGTTACTCCAGATCTAGAGACCCAAGATCATATCCTCGACTTTCAAGTTCCCGTTCTTCTATCCCGCCACAAGATTGGCCTCATCATTCTCGACTCAGTGGCTGCCAACTATCGAGCTGAATTCGAACGTCAGGGTTCTCACGGCTCTAACATGGCCGCTCGAAGTGCTGAGCTCGTTCGTCTCGGTGCTCTTCTCCGTGATCTAGCTCGACGCCATAATCTCGCTGTTGTTGTAGCCAATCAGGTCGCTGATCGATTCGCGTCCAGCTCTACACCACGACATGCACCTCCTAGAAGCAGCGGCGTCGCTTATGAGAGTCCCCTCGCTTCAAGGAGCATGCCTCCTCCTTCGTCCACAAACCTCCCTGGCACGCCCTCATCATCATTGCCCTTTGCCTTACAAGACCCCGATGGTCCCCCGCCTCCACCCGCCCTAATGCTTGATCACCAACAGCGTTGGTTCACAGGCTGGGGTGATGACCCTCACGCCTCTTATTCACTCAAGACCCCAAGTTTGGGTCTCGTGTGGTCAACGCAGATTGCTTGTCGTATTGCACTCTTCAAGCGTCCTGTCTATGGCCGTATAAGACAGGCTGCGCCAGTTACAGCAGAGGACGACTCTGACTTGGCAGCACCCACACTCAGAGGATGGCGAAGATGGATGAAAGTTGTATTTGCGCCTCATGCGCCTCCAACGGGTCAAGGCCTAGACGGGGCGGTCGAGTTCGAAGTTACTATGGGAGGATTAAAATCAATCAAGATTCAAAGGCCGAAGAAGCGATAACGATCGTGAAAGCAAGAGCTTATATAAAGTTGTGTATCAACCGCTGGCAAAAGTTGTATTATCAAAGTCACAGCAGGCTAAAACTCACTGTAGATATGCGCATAGATAGAATCTTGAAGCAACCAATATAATACCTCTAGACTACCTAACCGCCTCATAAATGACTATGCTATATGTAAGGTATACAAGTTCCAAAACTCCATTCCATGCATATCCATCATATAACCCTAATTACCTGGGGTGGGGAAATTCATCATCCATCTGGAGTCGCACTCCAACATTCATGCTGATGAGCTCCTGTACAAGCAGCTTCGCTGCATACGGCATCGTCATCTTGGTAACCTCCCTTGTACTCTTGCATGTGTGGCAGTAACCCTTGTATCCGAACAGACCGCACTGTTGGCAAATATCAATCTCAGTGCCGTCCGAGCTGATCATGAGTCGCTCCAGCAGAAGCTGGGAAGCACCGTAGGCTATCAAACAATCACGTTCCATTTCTCCCAGGCGTAGACCACCATCTCGTGAACGACCTTCAGTAGGTTGACGAGTGAGGATGGCTCGGGGACCTCGGGATCGAGAGTGCATCTTGTCTTGCACCATGTGCTTGAGTCGCTGATAGTAGATAGGTCCGTTGAAGACGTATGCCTCCAGTGGCTCTCCTGTAATACCCGATGTGAAGTAGTCCTTGCCCTCCCATGAGAAACCATGGTCTACAAGCACCTGACTCATCTCCTCCAACGGATGAGAACGGAAAGCATCTCCAAAGCCATAGTCAGGACGGCCGTGGACGATAGAAGCCTTGCCCGTTAGACACTCGAGTAGCTTGCCGACTGTCATTCGAGAAGGGAAACCGTGGGGGTTCATGATAATGTCAGGGCTCAATCCACTGTCAGAGAAAGGCAAGTCCTCTTGCTCAACAATAATACCAACGACACCCTTCTGGCCGTGACGAGACGAGAACTTGTCACCCAATTCGGGGCGCCGAGTTTGTCTTGTCTGAACCTTGATTACTGTGGTATCCTTCTCTGTCTGGGAAATCATAACCTTGTCGATATACGCGGGATCTGCGATTCGGTACGAAACTGATGAGTCGCGGAACTCGGCAGGTCCACGGTCCAGTCCGATACCAGTGCTTGTCTGGTCAAGCGGTGTCTCCTTCTTGACCATAGCCTCACCGCTGTTCACCTTATAACCAACGATTGCAAGACCATCGTCATCCAGTGCCTCGTGCTTAGCGATCCGGCGCTTAATCTTGCCATCGCCTTCATTCTCGGGGTCTCCGATACGTTCTCTGCGTCCGTTTGGGTACTTCTGCAGTTCCGTCGTATACTTTCTGAAAACTTGACAACGGCCAAATCCTCTGTCGATCGATGCTTTGTTCAGAACCAAAGCATCTTCAATATCGTATCCTGAGTATGACATGACAACCACGGTGGCGTTTTGTCCTGCAGGAAGCTTGTCGTAACCGATAAGTTGAATGGTCTTTGAAATAACCATGGGCCGTTGGGGGTATACGAGTGTGTACAGAAGAGTATCAATGCGGTTGAACTGGTTGTATGCGATTGCACCAATGGCTTGTTTACCCATAGCACATTGGTAAGTGTTACGGGGGGATTGGTTGTGGTGGGGAAAGGGAATCAATCCTGCGACAGCTCCCAGGACTGTGAAGGGTTCGATTTCCAAGTGAGTGGTACTCTGTGTCACTTGGTCCTCATAAATGGTGATGAGGGCATCGTTCTCCTCATTGACATCGAGGTACTCCACGATTCCGCGGTTCAGAAAGTCGTCGAATGTCGCTTTGCCCATCTGAAGTAATCGCAGATGCTCAGGCTTGAGCTTCTGCTTACCGTTCTTGACTATGATGTAAGGTCGACAAATACGGCCTTCATCGGTAGCAATATGAACGGCATTGAAGTGCGTGTTGATGTTGATGCCAACAAATGGGGAGATCCAACCTCTCCGTCGCATAGTTCTAAACTTTTGCGCAAATCGCTTTGGGTATCGAGTCAATGCGAACGGAGTACCGTTAATGTGAATAATGTAGCTTCCTTCACGGTGCATCTCAGCACCCGAGAAATTGCGGATAGGTTCAACACCAGCATCTAGTGTAAAGATCCACCGTTTAACAGGCTCTTCATCAACGTTGGTAGTAATATGGGTCATCAAAGCCAGGTTCTTCACCAGACCACAGGCTTCACCCTCGGGTGTATCTGACGTACAAAGCATACCCCACTGCGATGGTTGAAGTGCACGAGGACCAGACACCTTTCGGGTCTTTTCGAACTGACTGCTTATTCTGGTCATCATACCAAGAGCGGCGATATAACTCAGTCGACTGAGAACGTGAGTGACTCCTGCTCGGTTCATGTTAAATCGTTTGACAGTCCAATTTCCAGTCTGAATGGCTCGATTGATTCCATATCCAATGTTGTTGGCGTGGTTGCTAATCATATGAACCGCGTCGAGAGGAACTGCCCTGTTGTTCTTCTTCAGGAACTTGTCGATCGACATCTTGACTCCAGATGTGAACTGCTTGAATAAATCTTCAAATAAGAGTGAGAGAAGTTGACCGGCCAGCTCAAGTCGTTTGTTTCCCACAAAATCTCTGTCGTCAACTAACTTGGGGTTGTGCGCGGCGATGAGAACCTTTCGAGTCATCTGAGCCACGTAGATGGCCTTGGGGTAGAAATCAAGTCCCTCAATAGGCACATGGGCAATGACCAGGTTGGCCAAGGCATCGAGGCCTTCTTCGACGTGGTTACGGCGCACTTGAGGACCGAATGTGCCTCTGCGGGAACCCATCTTTACCTTTGCTCCGATATACTCCAGCGCTTGGTGCTGAGTGAAAACGCCCGCCTTTGTCGCCTCGTCAAAGTTTACCAGGAATTCATCCTGGTATCTTCCATCCGATCCAGCAACAAGCTGCATAATTTCCATGTCTGACAATCCTCCCAGAGCCTTCAGGATGATTACGATGGGGATACCTTCCACCAAGACGTTGTGTGTGAGGAGAATTCTGTCCTTCTTCAGAGTAACGTACGTCTTCGACTTTCGTTCGTGTGTAGAACTGGTGACCGATGCTGAAATAATGTTGTTCTTCTCGTCGGCTTCAACAATGATACGGTTCTTGCTCAGTTGCTCCTGAATCAAAATGACCTTCTCTGTACCACCAATAATGAAGTAACCGCCAGGGTCAAGTGGGCATTCGTTCATCTCCTCCATCTGCGTATTGTTGGCTCCGGCGAGACGACACTTGGAGCTCTTGAGCATGACTGGCATACGTCCAAGAGGTACATTCTTTCGTACAATTCGCTGCTTGTCTCGGATATATTGTATGTCGACGAAGATTGGCGCAGCGTATGTCATGTCTCGAAGGCGGCACTCCATGGGAGTCACTTCGCTATGTGACTTGTTGTCTGTCCAATCTTGACGTCGAGGGCTGTCTACTCGAATGTCTGTGAACCTGAAAGGCGATGTCAGCATAGCCAATTTACTTGATATCCCAGTACCTACTCTAGCCAAAAATTGCTGTCTACTTCGCTTCGAATGGTTCGATTGGCGCGTACGATATCCTTGATCTCCTGCTCCACGAAGAAGTTGTAGGAGTCAATGTGCCTAAATCAAGTTAGAATCGGTGAAGTACAATCGAAAGCTCTACGCGCTTCATCTGGAGACATACTGTTTGACAAGACCTATAAACCAGTTAGTAAGAAGGCTTACAGGACTGATCAGCATCCTTACCCTTGACTTTCAAGAAGGCTGGCAGAAGCTGGAACTTGTCCTCCTTTGTGGAAATAGGATCCGTAAGCTTCTTGCCATTATAGAATGGCTCCAGAAGAGCCTCGAAGCCATCGTCGACCGTAGGCATCTTGAATGTCACCTAGGAGCGCACATCTAAAAAGGATGGTTTTTGGGTGCGTGTTCGCTGACTACTTTTTTTCTGTGGCAGCTTGCGATAGCTTCGCAAAAAGTTCTTGCCCCGCGGTCATAGGTGGAGCCGGCCTGATCGGGTGCGCCACGGTGGGGGACGAGAGTTGACGACGTGTGTCACGTGATAGATTCCAACTTGTGTAAACGTTATTAAACGTTAAAACGTCTTGGACTCTTTGCTTTAAAATATGCATTTTATTAGGAGCATCCACCTCTCGATTATATATTATCCTACTCGGAGCATTATAATATTCAGAAATTAGCAATATTACCTGCATTATTCACCAAAAAACCCACGGCTATGGTTCTTAATCTGCCCTACCCTATGCCCCTGATGTTTGATTTCATTTTCTAATGGCATTAGAATGATGCCTTCTGAGTTTATGTTATAGTCGCATTAACACCTAGTATATTGTCAAGGTGATTGGTTTGTTTATTCTTGATGTTATGAGTAAGCCATGACTGCATGTTTATAAATATTGGCAAGTGACTTATAAGTCTAAACTTACACAGCCGATAATGATCCTACTTACGTCTGCGGAACCTTTGACATAGCTCACAAAATGGCCTTCCGCTAATCGTCGATTTTGTGAATATAACTATGTAATTATAACTGAGGCCATGGCGAATGCTTGACCACCTTTTTCAGCAGTGGTAGCCTCCTGATACAAGGTATTTCTTCAATAGTGATAGCGTCTAGTATCTAGGCTTGTAGAAGCCCTTCTAGTGCAAGTCTGGCACCACACTATCACCAATAGAAGCCAAAAAACGTTTCGATTCCATTTAACTATTTGGCTGAAAATATATATTATCCATACAATGAGTTGGCCGCTTAAACGCAACAGTAGTTCTGTCAAAGAGATCGAAGAAAGAAACTATGTATAATTGCGCGTAATCGCTAATTCTACAGTTGATGCTTACCTCAGGCAATAATCACACATAATGTGAATAAAGAAACAAACCATCTTCCTTGTTATGGCCCTTGCCATTTTGCAACCCTCAGCATTAAGACTTGGCTCAACGCAAGTTGCTCAGAGACATGGCCTCGGGATTGTCTGTACAACATCACATCCACGCATGGGCATGTATATGAGCAGGACACGCTCTGCAAGTTTGTCCATCTGTTCATGCCTAGCATCGATGTGTGTCGCTGGGGTCCTTGACGGACATTTTCTAAAATGAGGAGACCCCTCAGTGGCCCGTGAAAGCAAGCTTACCTGGCTCATGTGCTGCGATCGTAGCGGGATGAAGCAAAGATATGATTCTTGGCACTGGCAATTAGCCCCTAATGTGAGTTGATCGGACCCTGACTTCGAGTCGCGACGTAGTAGGGTGGGACGGCAACCTGACTAACTTGGTGGACCACTTGTAGCGGCAGGTTGTAAAAGTCGGTGAAGGGATTGAGTCTTTTTGAGAGTGAGGGGAAAGTTAAGCGGGCACCAGCCAGCCAGAGGACCTGCAGAGGAAGCAGGTGGTGGATCTCGACATGCTTCTTCGTCAAGCTGTTAGTGAAGAATGTGTACTGTCATACTCAAGCCCATCGAGATAATGCTTCAGGTTATCTAGACTTGAATAAGTGACTCAACGATAGAATGGTTACTATCATAGCTCCCCAGCACGGCTCAAGTCATTGACCGTATTGTTTTAGTGCTGTGAGATAGTCGACATGGCGACCAAAGTTATTCGCAGCTGAGTGGGAATGGTGCCTGATAAAGAAGCCGTAACTTCAACAGTCACAACCACAACCCATCGGCAGTGGCTCAACTAGACTAGTGGTTCCCCATTGTGCAACAGCGCCGCTCAGGGTGGATTTCGTACCGACCAAACCGAGGACCTTTGTGACCCCCATGGCCTCTCTGTATTTATTCAGAACGATCGATGCTGATTGGTTTCGATGGCATCATATCCCAAGGCGCTACTGCGTGAGGTCAAAGGGAGGCATGACGCCAGTCGCACCACGGACCAAGGCCACGACTGTCTGACGATCGGTTCCTGGTCAGGCTCCATCAAGTAACGATGCGAAATCCATCATTTTTGTGTCCCATGGTCAGCCACCGCGATTTCCGTGTCATTGGCCTCTTAATAGCAATGCCAGCCAGAGGTGCGAATCTGCTTGAAGCCCACGAAGCGCCCGGTGGAGGATTCATTGGAAGCGGTGAACGAAATTAGGCTATGGATCGTCATGTGTCAATTGTCTGTGGCGGACGGCTGACGGCTATAGATGCTGTCGAAATAGAGTGGCAATATGAGGCCCGACTTTAATATTGACAGCTTGTGCTGCAACGGACCTGTCAGGTTGATATAAGCAAAGCTCCCATGTCGGGGCGTTCCTGGTCGATGCATCAAGGGCAATCTGGGGACATGTTAGTTTGGCTTTTGCAGTTCAGGATGGGATGGGTTTTGGGTGACGTGCAGGAAGGATAGAAACACCAACCAATCGGTGGAGCATATTGGAGTGACGGGGATGTGCGCTTGGTCCATGTCTTGCGTGCCTCTATGAGACCGGGGCTTCGAGGTATCAATCATTGTCCATTCACGAGAAGAGGTTTTCGTGGGTTGACACGATTGAGGCAAGTCTCTTTCAACCAGCATTCAGAGCATCTGTGTGCTTTTGGTCTCTTCTCTCTTCCACGTTACAGGCTCCTTGTCTCTGTGAGCGACTCCCTACTCGACTCTTGATTGACTCTTCCGAGTCTGGGAGGTTGAAAAGAAATTCCAGGAAAGGCTAGAGTGTTGCCCCGAACCAGTCAAATATTGGTAAATGCTGAGGTTGAAGCGTCCTGTTGTAGGAGGGGAAAATGAGTGCATGATCCAATAGCAGCCTCAACTAGACACATATCTCTCCTCCTCACCCTGCAGATTCATGCTTGTCTCACAATTTGTAGTGCGAATCTTTCGAGTAGCGCCGAATATCGACGGGTTATCATCTAGTGCAACATTTACACAGGTCGAAGGGATAAATACTCCGATGAAAGCTCGCAGGATGAGAGACACTCACGATGGTCGTAGTGGAGGTTCTTCACCATTGTCATAAGCTAACGTGCCGCTGCCAGGGACCTTGACAAGCCATGATGCACAATCCTTGCAACCCTCCATGCTCATGTCAACCAACCTGCGCTCCAATGCACGATTAGATCCGAGGCCGTTATGACCAAGGCCCGATACAATGTGTGCAAATCGGCCCAATCTCTTGTAGGAACATGAGCCAACTATCCTGTGTTTTGTGTATAAGTATCTGGCTGTCTCAGCTGACATGATTGCTTCAACATACGGTGCATCCCTCAGCACATATTCACGCATTGTACATACCATGGCCCAGCTCTGAAGGCGTGCGTCCGGACAAGAAGAGCCAGAGGCTTATTCGACCATCCACAACAACGACTATTACACTGCTGGATCCAGACAAGCTTGAATTACTGAGCTGTTATATACAAATTTATAAGCATACAACTGGACCCTTCACACTCACTTGCTTCTGGAATAAAGCCGACAGACCAATTGGACTCGGCCATCACTAGTTGATGTGTCTAGCCGTTGGAAGAAGTGGACATTGTATCCATCCGCCAATCCTCCCCTCCC